>APFE030820082.1:58724-120921 GCA_000404065.3 Pinus taeda | reverse complement strand
AGAGGGAAATATTCAAATTTTAATGTAAAATGTTAATATTAATAAATTATTCAAAATATAATTTAAGAATGAAAAATTACACATGATTTATATATAAAGAGACAAAAAACCATTATAAATCCATCTAAATCACAGATTTATCGAGCACTAAAAGAGATTAATTTTTTTGACATTTTTCTTTAAGTTTTGTATTATAAAAAGACATTTGCATAATAGATCTATGATAAACATGAATGTATACTATAGCAGGACAATGTGTAATGTTGTCCTTTCTCAACTTGGATTTGACAAATGTCCTTTAAAAAAATACTTTGAATA
Organism: Pinus taeda; assembly: GCA_000404065.3. NCBI lineage: Eukaryota > Viridiplantae > Streptophyta > Pinopsida > Pinales > Pinaceae > Pinus > Pinus taeda. Next base: position 120,603 of record APFE030820082.1, on the reverse strand, counting down.
AAAAAATTGTTAACTATAAAAAAAATACTTTTAATTAAAATTATCTCGTTTTCATTTTTGTAGTTATAAATAGAATATTTCCATGTCTATATTACATGATATGAAATAATTAAAATTTTAAAAAAACTTCTATTTTTAAATGAATATTCAATATAAATTTAAATAAACTATTTGATATGTACATATTAGCTAATATATTTCAAGTATAAATAAATAGAAAAGATAAAAAATGGTATATATAGAGAGGAGCCTTACTATAACTTTTTTTTAATTTAAAAAGAAAAAATAACTTGGAATTATGAAAAAATGTTTAATTAATTAATATTAAATTATTAACAATTAATAAATTATTCAAATATATTAAACAATAAAGAAATTACACATGATTATTATAAAGAATAAAGAACTACTATGAATTTATTTTAAATCACAGATTTATTCAACACTAAAAAAATTAAATCTCTTTAATATATAATTCTTTTTAAACTTTACATTCTAAAATAAGATATAATATAGTAAAATTTAATAGTCTATATAAAGATATAAAAAACTACTATAAATCTATTTAAAACATAAATTTATCACACACCGAAAAATTAAATCTCTAGATATATAATTTTTTTTTAACTTTACATTCTAAAAATAAAATTGAGATATAATAAAATTTATTTCCTTTGACTATTAGTAGATCTATAATTTTTTTTTTTTCTTAAGTGAGAGTGGTTCCTTCTATTCAATTAATTAAAAAGTTACATATTTGTACATAAATAACAAAGGCAGTGTGGCCCACCAAAATGACAAGCCAACCCAACCTTTGTTACCAAGCCAAAATTACATACCCTGGGCTAAGGGCCCACAAAAAAAATACGAAATCTTCTCTAAAGACTGAGCGCTCTTCCTCCATAGATCAAATGGTTGTGAGGCATTTCGGGTGGCAAACATGCACACCCTTTAACCAATAACTCGGACCCAATAAGACCATTGAACCACCTTTAAAAGTCATTTGAGGTTTGCTTGGGGAGTTAACCCCCAAGCAAATCTCCTGCCCGAAATCCACCATAAGCGCACGATTCCAAGATGACATTGAAACATGCACGGAACTTAACCTTCCTATTGGACCTGAAGCTTGATAAAAATCTGGCCTAAGTAATTTCGGGTCCGATTCAATTGTTAAAGTTCTTATTGTTGTCCTCGTGAAATCCATGGGATTGCTACGATTGTGCCAACTTGCCACCATTTTAAATGAGTCCATGGCCCAAAAAATTAAAAGGCCCTTCTTAATGTTATTAGGGTCCATGCGAAGACTAGGCCTATTTATAGTTTCGCACCCAAGAACCATGAGTGTGTATAGTTTCAGGAGACGTTTCCCACCCGAAAACCATATGCAGACTATAGAGGGGTATTTGTCCTCCTGCTCGCACTTTGCCATATATTGTTTCCCTCTGTGGACCAAAAATACTATGTCTCATTTAGTCTTCATCCTGCCTATTTTCCTTGCTTTGATAAACCTCTATGTCTAAGGCCACTTGTTTGGAGCATTCTTCCTACAGACGTCCTTGGGAAGTCCTTATCTAGTCATAACTTATATTTATTTTGGAACAGAGCACACCTTCATTTGCCAAAATATCCACTAATCTGTTGGTTGTTCTGCGCACATGGATAAAACTAAGGTTCTCATGGTTTGCAAGTGGGATTGAATACATTGATGAACTTGCAGTAACCTCCAGTGTCTCGACACTTTCTTTGGTACTGAGTCATTGCCAATTCTCTTGACCGAATTAATTATCAATTTGGAATCAACTTCAATTATGGTGTTGTGTAAATTTGAGTCCCTCAAGATTTCTAGGCAATGCCCATGGCCATCAGCTCTGCCATATTATTGGTGGCCCTCCCCAACTGACTGTGAAAGATGGTTTGTATGAAACCCTTTTCATCTCTTATGACCCCTCCATAACCAACCATACCAGGGTCTCCTTTTGAGGCTCCATCTATATTACATTTCACAAAACCCTTAGGTGGGGGTTTCCAGAATTCCTTATCATTTGTGATATGACTAACAGTCTTGTTTGTGCCCTAGGGGAAAAGCCCCTGTAGTCCCAAATTATTAAAAATATGCTCATCCTAAACTTGAGGCTAGTTTTCAGGGGGTGTTTTATGAGGGCTCCTATAGTCTCTTTGAGCTGACTGATAATTTGAGCCATGATGCTCTGGGGTGATCCAAACTTGTTCTCGAAGATTCTGTTGTTGCATTCTTTCTAGACATCCTAGATTATAAAGCCTGGAACAAAAGCCCACGCTTTGTTGATTATTTCATTTGCAGAGAAATTTTTCCTCCAATTCTTCAAAGTACTGGTGATGCTGCCAATGTCCCTATCTATTCGTCTAAATATTGATGCCATCCAATTCCATAAGGTGGAGGTGAATGGGCAGAGGTTGAGAAGGTGTTGCATAGTTTCTTCTTGTAATTCACATAGATGGCATCTAGATGGACCCACTACCCCTCTTTTCCTAAGGTTTTCCCAAGTCAGAATATTTTTATGCTGCACTAACAACATAAACAATTTAACTTTCATCCAGTTTTAGTTCTGTCATAGGTCCTTCCACACCTTATTTGAGTTTGAGAAGTCCAGCCCCAGTGCTATTCATTTGGCCCCTTTGAGGTTAAAGTTTCCTTCATTATTTTTACCCCATCTTAGTTGGTCTAAAGATGTTCATTTCTAAATCTTTCTCTGTTCGAAGATGACTGTAAGATCTTCTGTCTGGGCTTTCAACAAGGAATCATCATTGTATACAAGGTTCTTCCATATTCTCCATTTTCCATCACTTTTGTCTTGATTCCAAAAGTCCTTTACTTTGAGTAACCCTTTGTCATCAATATCATACTTGAGATTGGCGAATTCTTCTTTTAACAGTTTAGGTTCTTGTTGCCAATTATCCTCCCAGAACCAAGCAAGGTCTCCAGCTTTAATCTCCCAGAAACTGTGTTCTTGAACTAAGGCTCTATTCTCCCAAGCTTTGTTCCAAATGTGGGAGCCTTTGATGAGTCCAAACATCCCAATGTAATCCCTTTCTTGTCAATTGTTTGCATATTTTCCTTTCCATACTTTGGCTGAAGGGGAAACTTATTCTTTTATCCATCTCCACCATAGTTTTGCCCCCAAGACTTTGTTTAGTGTTTCGAGGTCATCAAGTCCCGAACCTCCATGTATCTTTGATTTACATACCTTATCCCAGGCTACCAAAGCCAATTTCTTTTTCTCTTCCCCTTTGCCCCAAAGAAAATCCCTTTGGATATTTTTGATGTTTTGCATTACTTGTTTAGGAGCTGGAAGGGTTGAAATGATGAAGATGGGGACAGTTTGAAGGATAGCTTTTGTAGGCACTAGCCTCCTTTCTAAATTCAAAGACCTGCTTGTCCATTTTTGGATTTTTTCTTGAAGTTTATTAATAACCAGCTCCCAAACCTCCTTGCTCAAAGGTTTGTCTGTCAGAGGTACTCCCAAATATTTGGAGGGTAGCATATCCCTTTGGAGGCCTAGAATTTTAGTGAGGTTTCTCTGAATAGCAATATTAGTATTAAAAAAGAAATTTTTTTATTTGCTTAGGCTTACCTCTGTCCCCACAGCCGGAGAAAAGTCGTTTAGGATTTTTTTGAAGGCTTGAGCTTCTTTGACCGTGGGTGTACCCTATAGCATGGTGTTGTCCACAAATTGTTGATGGGACAAGGCATCCCCATTTAAAGTGAGTTTGAGACCCTAGATTTTGCCTTCTCCTTTGGCATATTTAATCACATTGCCTAGCCCTTCCATCATGAGAATAAAGAGGAAGGGTGAGAGTGGATCCCCTTGCCTGAGTCCTCTTGAGGGCTTAAAGGTCTTGGATGGTGGGCCATTTAGTAGGATTGAAAAACTTGGGGTGGTTACAAGGGCCATTACCCATCTAATCCAGTTTTGGTCAAAGCCATATGCTATCAGTACTTCCTTGATGTAAGCCCAACTCAGCTTATCTTAAGCCTTTTCTAGGTCAAGTTGAATGATCATACCTGCTTGCTTATTGCCCTTAAGTGAGTGAAACACCTCGTGAGCTTGAATGATGTTATTAAGAATTTTATTGCCTTCCACATATCCTGTTTTCTCCTCAGATACAAGCGTTGGGAGTAGGGGCTTAAGTCTTTTCGCAATTACTTTTGAAATAATTTTATACAACACGTTGCATAATGCTATGGGTCTAAATATGTCTGGTGTGATAGCATTCTCTTGCTTTGGAATTAGGGCTATGAAATGGGTGTTGAGTGCCTTTAGGATAGTTTTGTTTTTCCTTGAGTCCTCCACCACATTGAAGATATTTTTCTTGACTATTTCCCAGCATGCTTTGAAGAAGTCAACGTTGAAACCATCCGGACCTGGAGCTTTCCCATTTTGCATTTCTTTGATGACTTCGCTGATTTCCTCTTCATTTACTGGAATGTCAAGGTTATAGTTGTCTTCTCTTGTCACTAGATTAGGAATGTGCTTTGTGAAGTCCTTGATGAATTGAGATCTGTCTATGAGAGGCTCCTCGGCTATGCCTTGGAAATGTTGAACCAAAACAGTTTCTATTTCTTAATGTGTAGTAAACTGTTTTTCTTGAGTATCTTTGATTTTTGAAATCCTATTATGCGACCTATGATCCATGGTAAATTTGTGAAAAAACCTTGTATTCCTTTCTCCTTTTTTTAACCATTGAACCATCGATTTCTGTTTCCAGAAAAACTCCTCTTTCTTGCATAAGTCTTCCCATTATTGTTGAACATAATTTGCTTGTTTCTTACTCTCCTCAGTGAAGCCCTCTAAAATGAGTGTTTGGTTAATTTCCTATAGTTTCCATTTTGCTGTTTTTTTGGCTTCGAATATATTGAAAAATTCATTCTTGTTCCAAACTTTAAGCCTTTGTTTGACGTGTTTCAATATCTGATGCAGAAGGAACATTTTAGTACCCTGAACTTGCGTATCTTCTGTCCACCATCTTTCAATGTTGCTAATGAAGTCAGGATGGTTAAGCCAAATGTTTTCAAAATTGAAAGGTCTATTTCTTGGAGTTCCTATAAAGGACGTGTCAAGTTGAATAGGCCAGTGGTTTGAGTCTCCAAATGGAAGTATCATTGCTACCAAGTTATGGCCTGTGAGGATGAGGTCCTCCGAGATAATGAATCTGTCAAGTTTAGAGGCCACTTGAGACTCTCCTCCCCTCTTATTATTCCAAGTAAAGATGCCATTACTTGTCTCTGTATCTACAAGCTTCATGTTATTTATGAAATTCTGAAATGCTACAGAATCTCTATCTAGTGATATAGTCCCCCTTTTTTTTCCGATAGAGACCTAATCATATTGAAGTCTCCTCCCAGAATCCATGGGATAACCAGATTTTTTCCTCTTAACTCCTCCAATGAGGTTAGATGTCTCAGTTTTTCTTCCGGCTTTTGTGGACCATAAACATTTGTGAGCAAATAAACTTCCTTGTCCCCTAGAGGTTGGATGACCACTGATAAATAGTTCCTGGATACTTCAACATCTAGGATACCAAGTTTTTGAGGGTTCTAGAGAGTGAAAATTACTCTTGTTGCTTTGTCTGCTTTAACTTCTAGATATTCATATTTGATAAGCTATTTGCTATGTATCTTTCTTATTTTGTCTACTGAACATTTTGTTTCCTGGATGAAAATCATATTTGGTTTTCTTCTTTCATTCTATTGCTAAGATTTCTTTGTTTCCTTTTACTTCCTAGACCCTTAATATTCCATGTTGTGAGCTTCATTAAGAAAGATTTGTAAATGAGTAACTACTTAGGTCTTTCATCTTACCTGAATTGATCATGAGTTTTCCACACTCTATCAGCAGCTCATTCTGTCTTTTCCTACCCCTTTTCCTGCCTGGGTTCCTAGGAGCTAGTCCTGATGTTGCCTTCATTGTTTTAAACCCTTCGTTGTCCTAACTATCATAGTTTCATTTGACCCCCATACCTTTTGCCTGAGTTCTCCATAGGAATAGTTGTTGCACCCTATTAAAATCCTCTTGAGGTAGCAAATCCATTCCTTTGGTAGTTCCTTTCTCCAGGAACTTTTCCAGATCTAGATGCTCCCTATCTAGAATATATTGTAGTTCATGATCCTCTGTTCCCACCTCGCTCAGGGTCATTTCTTGGTCCTTGTCAAGTTCCATAGTATACAGCAGGATCCTCCATTTGTTGGTTGTTTTAAGGTAATCCTCCAAACTATCTTCCTTTCCTTCTCTGTAGTGCTGTCCTCCAGTATCTGGTTCGCTTTATCATGCTTCTCTTCTTCTTCTAATATCTTGAACCTATTATGAATAAACTAGTTTTCCTCACTGACTTTCTTCTGGTTCCTTCTCCCTCCTTTACCTTTGCTCCCCACTTTGTTAAAGCTTTCAGTTTCTTTCCTTGAGGTTGCTTTAGTACTTCTTTCCATTTTGTTTAAGGGGTAGCTTCTGAATAGATTCCTATGTTCATGGCATTTGCAGCATCCGAAAAGAACATGCTCATAGTCCACAGCTTGCACCCATTCTTCATCAAAGACCTCTAGAATTATTTCATCCGGTAGAGCTCCAGAAAGGTCCATCTCTACGCATATATGGGCAAAGGAGGTGTACTTTCCTTGCATTGTGGCCTCTGATATTTTAAAAAAATGCCCTAATTTATTTCCTGTGGCTTTTAATGACTCTGGCTGCCAATAATCTATAGGTAAAGAACAAAACCTTGCCCAAATGAGGACCAAAGTGAATGTTTCATGCTTCGGTACGTAATTCATCACCCAAGGCCACATATAGAGGCCTGCAGCAGCATAGAAGTAAAGTCGTCCTTCAAACACCCTGTCTTTATCCTCTATGTTTGTAAAAAATATAGTGAAGAAACCCTTGGATCCAAGGTGCAGATCTATCTCCCTTTTAGGTTTCCAATGATTTTTTATAGATACATTTAAGACCCTCTCTGTTGGCCATAACACCATGAATTTACAAATAACTGCATAAGTCATCATGTGTTCCCTATGCGTCTGTAGCACTGGATCACTTAACACCACTCAGGGTGTGATGGTTTCCATAGGCTTACATGGTTCAGTTTGATTTCTGGTATCGACATTCTAATTATCTCCACCTATTCGCTTCTCTCGTCTGACTTCTTCCTGCATATCTTTCTGCACCTGTGAGCTTTTGTTTTCCTGTTTCTTTTTTCCTAAATCCCAAGTTTCAGCAACCTGTGGTTTCTTGAATCGATTAGAGACTGCCTGATTGTAAGAAGAAGTGGAACTCCCCTCTCTCGCCTCTCCATGGTACCCAACAGTGATCTCTTGTTGCAAACCCTAGCTTTGTGTTTTTCTACTAGTGTATACAATCCCCAAATAAATGAGGTTTTCTATTAAATCTATAATTTAAAAACCCTATATTAATTAAATAAATCTCCAACCCAAATATTATTAAAAGTCGATTCCTACACCATAATTTCTAATTAAGTAAATGAAACATCAACCGATGACCATTATATTATACAAAGGATACCTTAACCATGAAGTCATTGACCAACTAAGCCTAAGGTTATAAAGCTGTCGTTTGTTCCATGTTAGTAATTTCGAAAGTGGGAGTGTGGTTGTCCAGTATAGAATCCAAGCAAAATACAATTTTTATCTATTTGTTCCTATTGAATCGTTAAGGGTGAATAAAAAAAAGTTGATCGTTAACAAAATTTGACCGTTGTGAGATCACAAATGATGAAAAAAAAAGGAGTTGTCTATAATGCGACTTTTTGGAGATTCCGGTGACGTAATCCGGCGAAAGAAATTGCAGTTAAAATGGTTTTTGTTGCAGTTAAAATGGTTTTTTAACTGCATATTTGGATTCAGCACCCTGGAAAACCCTTGGGACGCTTTGATTGTGCAGAAACTAGCAATCAAACTTGTGATTCCAGTAATTTACTGCCGGATTTTGACCAGAAAAAACTACCGAAAAGACTTTCAAAAAGTCGCGTTAAAGACAACTGCATAAAACAAAATATATGCGGTGGTGACGCTATTATCATCAGCCATGCTGTACGCAAATCATGGCACTAGTAATATGCATATTCATTGGCTTACTATATGACACCATCATCCGTCACCATTGATTTGACCATCATCCATTACTATTCAACCATTCATTTGGGTAAGGGCTAACCAGTCTGTTATAGGGCATTAAATGCCTTGATACATGCATGCCCTATAACAATATAACACAGTCTTTATTTTTAATTTATATAGTCACCAAGTCGGTGTGTTATATTGTTATAGGGCATACATGTACCATGACATTTAATGCCCTATGGCAACCTGGTTAACCCTTGCCATTCATTTGTTCCTCCATGACCATTCAAGAATTCCTACCACTCCACCTCTGACACCATCATCCATCACCACTCATTTGTTCCATTCAGGTATTGGGACCAGCTCTGCCTCCGACCTCCGCAGGCCACACCATTCCTACATAACTCCTCTGACACCGTTAATATAAAATGTACATGGTGGTAAGATATTTGGATTTAATGATACATTTCAAATTTATTTTTAAATATTAATATTTTTATATTTTTTAATCGAAATTTGACAGAAATATTTGTGGTGGAATTTTAATTTAAACTAGTTTTTCTCATTATATTTGGAAAACCCCTAAGGCACTTCTATTATGCAAAGGTTACCCATCAAACTTGTGATTTCAATGAATTCATGCATGATTTTATAGAAAGTAGACCAAAAAAATCCATCTGAAAAGCTTCTAAAAAATCACACTAAAAATAATTTGATTTCAAAATAGTTTGGACTATATAAATGGATAAGAATTTGAGTAGGAGTGTCTAAATCATGATAGTGGAAATAAATTCGACGCCATTGAAAACTTCTAGGCCCCCCAAAATTTTGAAATTTAACGATTGTAAATTAAATTTACCAAAAAGATTCCACTAGATTTTATCAAAAATCTTTTTTTTTTTTTTTTTTTTTTTATAATTTTTTAAACAAATTTGAAAGCGAATTAGACTACCGCTATTTCAAACTCTGCCACTGCTACGAAAATCACCATATTTCAAACTCGACAAATTGCATAGGCATTTTTAAAAAATTAAATACCATAAAGAGGGCGGTATGGAAAAACTAATACGCTGCAATGGTGAGGAAAATGGTGCCGAAGATCCCACTTACAACTTCCTGTATATTCACATTGAATGTATACCCAAAAGAAAGCGGCAGTCGTCTAGTTTTAATCCGAGTGGTGACCGTGAATCTTCCCGCTTAGATTTTTCCTTGCGACACATTTTTTTAAAGCTCAAGAGATTTCATTTGACACAAATATCTCCTTTTTTATTTAGCGGTTTTAGATACCTTCTAACTTTAATTCTATGATTTGTCCTTTTTCTGATCACATGGTTGAACAGTTTGTAGCGAATAATTTGAAGACTTCTGCAAACAATCTCAAGTATTTATATTTTACAGGAATTACATCATTGGCATTGACCTGCCTGCCGCTACATGTTTTTATCGTTCTTTTGAATATGAAGCCTAATTCATGCGGTGAACTAAATTTCTACCGAAGGCACTTTTCACTGCAAATTTGACTTCTCTCACAGTTCTTAGTCATTTTTATTATCTCGAAGAAATCTCCATACAAAATAATAATGAGATAAATACGAGGTAAATACTCACTTGAAATCCTCTCTTTATTATGGAGGAGACTGATGAGGCAATGTTTTGATGGAAAAATAGGACGCAAGCTTAGAAGTGACAAAGTTGATACTTCCCTTAGACAACCATATGAAAGTGGTGTATGTAAAGGTTTCAAGATTTATATAGTAGGAAATTGCTCGGCTAGGTTTCTTTCTCACTCTCTGCGAACAATTACACTTAGTCTGCCCATATGCCCTCAATATATCCATAAAGATAAAGCAGGCTTAAACAATTCACGATCTCTTGGAAAAGCATAACAGAAAAACATGGTGGACTTTGGAGGAATGCTTTTTTAGATGGCAAAGATGTTTTCAATGTTCAATGATGTGTTATTTTTATTTTGGTTAATTTTGATAGAAATATTTTACAAACAAATTTCAAAGATTGAAATATTTTTATGGATAAATTTGTGAGTTATTTTTTATTAAACAAAATCTTTTTGATAAAAATCAAATAAGAAAAATTGGTTCATAATTTCGAACCAATAAATACCAAAACATTTTAAACCAACCAATATAATTCATCATTATTATTAAAATTTTAAATCCACACTCTGTTTCTATCATGGTTTTGCTAATTTCTCTAATTCTTCACATTTGGAAAAACTGTAACATTAATTAACAATAATATCCAGTGTGCAATTTACCGAGTTGATCCAATTTCTTTTTAAAAAGAAAAATGAAATTTTATTACATTTTCAATTCAGAATTCTAAACAGAAGAGTTGAAACTTTTTAAAAATATGCGGAATTCAAATTTTTTGATTTAATTACTTTTTTTATCCCATTTGTTTTATATAAATACATGGTAAAGGTTTCATATAATCAAAGGTAAACGCATATTAATTGTTTGATACAACTAAACAGGAGCTATTGTCAACCTATAGAATGATACTGGACGAATGTTCTTTCTTTCGACGTGCTTGTCGAAACAAGCTTCATATTTATACCATTGAAAATGCATTGCATTAGTTAATTTTGAAGTCCTAACCACCGTTCCGATAGCCAATGGAACCACTAATAGCCAAGTGAGATCATTTTAGCAGTTCTAGATAGACAATGCAATCATATTAATATTCTTTTCAACACAATGCAATCTCAAAAATATTTTTTTTAACTGTTGTCATTATAACTTAATTAAACTAATTAGTTAGATAGAGTTAGTAATAAAACTAATGAGTTAAATGTTGGTGTTTAATGTATTATTGTTTTTAATTTAAATAATTAGTGTGATTTGTAAATCTAGGTAAATATATCTAGAGTTTTTATTATTATATATGGAATGTTATTATGTATTTGAGGCAACAATTTAATAATTTTTTAATTTTTTAATTTTTTTTTTAATAAAATACAAATTATTCTCTTCCTTTTGTTAAGGAGTAATTATATGGGTGAAAAACATCCATATGGAAAATAGGTAAAAATCCATGAATCTAAGAGATTCTTAAAAAAAGAGTAAAGATAAAATCCAAATGCTAAAAAATAAATTGATTATTAGTAAAAGTAAAATTATTTTAATACTTTCTTTGTAATAATTAATTGTAAGAAATTAATTAGTTAAAAGTTAGGATAAAAGTAATTAATAAATGTTAGTGTTCTAATGTATTATTATTTTCAATATAAATAATTAGTGTGAACTAAATTTATATAGACATTTTTATCATCCAAGTTGAAATAGTTACTGCCATTACTCTATATGGGGTATTATTATGCATTTGAGGAAAGAAACAATTTAATAAAATCTATTTTTTTATGAAGGTTTTTAATTTGTATTGTCCTTGATTTTTAGTGGGAAATAGATGTGAAAATATTGCAAAAATTAAAATATTTTAAATATCAATGAATTTCCCTTTTGTAATATATTGTTAAGAAGTTATTAAATATAATTATGAAAATGAGAGAATATTGAAGATATGAGGAAATATTTTTTATTAAGTTTATGGTATAGGAAAATTCTAACATAATCGTTTAAAAAAAAATATTTTTATTATTTTAGGGTATTTGGCTATGATGCTGATGGGATGAGATTTTGGGGTTTAACCAAAATCCCAATTCCCAATAATTTGAAAAGATGAAACCACTTCTAATTGCTCCTCTCCATAAACCAATCTATCTTGTGCTGCACGTTGGCTAAACAATCACATAAACAAAAACATGATATAACAGTTACACAATATATAGATCGTCATCGACCTTGGAATGATCGATGTTGATTGACAAGCTCACAACACATGCATATACAACTCACAACACATGCATATACAAATAACACTCGAACAGGCTTTCATAGATTATATAAAACAGTTACAAAATTAAGGCCTTTCAGCCTTAAAGAACGAACTCACACTGAGCTACATATTGCCCACTCACAAATTTCCTCACAAAATAAGATATCTCACACACCCTATCACATTGCCTTTATATAAGAATTTTAGGAAGGATCAATCCTATCCTCTTCGGATTTTCTCCACAAAAGTTGCATGCATGCACACTTTAAATTTTCTTTTCTGTTTTAAAACAGGCTTTTCTCTATTCTGATCCTCTAGTTTGCTTTTTTTGCTGTTGCTCCTGCATCAGACTCCCGAGGCACAAAAATTTATGACCTCCTGGTCATATGCTTCTGGTCTTCATAATATCAATTTTATCCACTGCATTCTTTCACTAAACTCTGTGAGCTACAACTAACCTCTATAGTAACAGCCTCCTCTGTTACACGATACCTCACCAAGCCCTCCCGCACTCGGTCTTTTGGTAATCATTCTCTAGGTTGCTGCAAGTCTTCTCACCTTCCGCCGCCATCTGCACAATAGCAAGACCATAAACTCTCCATCTTTAACACAACTGTACCTCGTTCCTCGTTCCCCAAAATCTTTTACTGCTTTGATACCAAAATGATGGGATGAGATTTTGGGGTTTAACCAAAATCCCAATTCCCAATAATTTAAAAAGATGAAACCACTTCTAATTGCTCCTCTCCAGAAACCAATCTATCTTGTGCTGCACGCTGGCTAAACAATCACATAAACAAAAACATGATATAATAGTTACACAATATATAGATTGTCATCGACCTTGGAATGATCGATGTTGATTGACAAGTTCACAACACATGCATATACAACTCACAACACATGCATATACAAATAACACTCGAACAGGCTTTCATAGATTATATAAAACAATTACAAAATTAAGGCCTTTCAGCCTTAAAGAACGAACTCAAGAACGAACTCACACTGAGCTACATCTTGCCCACTCACAAATTTCCTCACAAAATAAGATATCTCACACACCCTATCACATTGCCTTTATATAATAATTTTAGGAAGAATTTTAGGAAGGATCAATCCTATCCTCTTTGGATTTTCTCCACAAAAGTTGCATGCATGCACACTTTAAATCTGCTTTTCTGTTTTAAAACAGGATTTTCTCTATTCTGATCCTCTAGTTTGCTTTTTTTGTTGTTTGCTTCTACATCAGATGCTTATTTATATGTTCCAAAATAGAATATAAGTAAGCTATATAAGAAAGTTGAAAATTGTATCTTTATTGAATTTAAAAAATGTTATACGATTTGGAACCCGAAAACTAAGAAGATTATGTATAGTCGAGATGTGGTATTTAGAGAAGCCTAAAATGATTACAAACAAAAAAAATTACCAAGGGAGAAAGAACTAGAAAGACAAAATTTGAATTGAATGATGATGCATCAAAACTTTACATAATAACAAGAATCGGAAAAAGAAAAACCACACTCTAACACTAGGGAGATCGGTTCAAGAAATAAGGAAGCAAAAAAGATACATTCCAGCTCGGTTCAAGAAAGAAGGAAGCCAAAAAGATACACTCCACCTCATTTCCATTCATTTTTTTTCTTTATCGCTAATAATGATCTTAGAATTGTGAGAGACAAAGTGGATTCAAAGGATAGAAAACTATAGAAAAAGGTCATGGTTGAAGAAATTACAGCCTTGGAGAAGAATGGAGATTGGGATCTAATGGAGTTTGCTAGTTGGCAGAAAATCCAGTAGCAACAAAAGGGTCTTTAAAATAAATTCAAATGCAGAAGAGAGACTAGAAAATACAAAACTTGATTAGTAGACAAAATTTATTCTTAGGTAAAAGAAATTGGTTTAGGTGATATTTTTTCTCATGTTGCCATGTTAACTTTTATTAGATTTCTTTTATTTTTTGTTGTTGCTTTTGATTTTCAAGTAGAACAAATGTACATGAATACAACATTCCTACATGAGGATCTTGACGACATGACACAACTAGAAGGATTTTTTTATGAATGGAAAGAAAGAACAAGTATGTTGAATGAAAAAATCCTTATCTAGGTTAAAACAACATAATATTTTAATTTCTCTCTCATTTTCTGATCGTAAATTGTAGGAACAACATGGCTTATTTGTGACTAATAGGAAAGAAATAGATATCAAAGAAATATATATGAATATTGAGTCTTATTTAAAGGTGTCTTAAAATTGGTGTAATAACATTAAATTGTTTTAACAAAACTTAAATTATTTTAACAACATTATTGTCTATAGATAACAAATTTGCCTATAGCTTTTAGAACATGAATATTAGAATAGTCTTGAATAGAACATACACTTCATATAAACTATGACACATACACACAACACACACATCCTTACCAATATCTCTCATTGTATTTCACATATTTACTTCTTTAAATTATCCTTAGTGTCTTTTAGTTCCATTTTTTTAATTTTCTTGTACACACACAAAATCCTAAAAATTGAGGCAATGTCAATTAATAATTATGAAGAAAAATTGAGAGGAGAACAATATTGGAATATTCATATTTAAAGCACCACTTGTATCTATATTATTTCATTAAGCTCTATAATGGTTATGAAAATTAGGTTGAAATCAATGAAATTAAATATGAGGATAATCATATATGATGATTAATTTTAACAACCACTAAAAATGATGAACAATATAGATGAAGACTTCTCTAAATTGTGGGGAGTTGAAACTTAAGAGCTATATTTGGATGAGGGTCAACTAAAATCATAACTAAAATCTGATTCAGAAAAAGAACATACTTACATGAGACACATTTTCTAAAAATCATTTGAGCATGGAATGCATTACCTAATATCCCTTATTAAACATTAAGGATATGTGGTATATTTGAAATTCACAAGTTCTCCATTTATATATTCTCATACAAATGTTATCTTCCCTTGGTATGAATTTATAAATGCACATAGCATGAAAAATAATTTTATTCAATATAATTATTAAGTCATAAACATATTGCAAAATTTATACACTTTTGTAAATACAACATTAAATTCATAACTTTAACACTATTAAACTCAACATAATAAGACATGATCACTAATACTTATTGTGTCCATAAATACCAACTAGTTGTAGGGGAACAATATTTTTCTTAATATAGAGTCTTCATTCTTCATTCTCCTTATGGAGCAGGGTTGCCCGCAAGCTAGGGATATGAGTCAATAAAGAGTAATTAATCATATGGCTTGTTAGTCCTCTCGCAGAATCAAATTTCTGAATAATTCACAGTATTATAATTCCTACAATGATTCAAATCCACTAGCTCTCTTTCCCCTCAATCTACACCATACAAGGAATTTGATCCCCTTCTCCATCACAAAATCTCTTAAGTTATACCCCTTGCCTCCAGGTATCCAAAACAAGTTAAAAAGGAAATATATCTACTAGGAACTCCAAGTATTCTTATATATAATGGAGATGTCTCAATGGAAATATTCAATATGAACATTGGCATAATTTACACAAGGAATTCATAGTATCCATAATCATTATAATACTATACGCCATACGTTTGCAACTAAGCTCTCCATAAACCCATCAAAGGAATGTTTTGTAAAATATCACCAATGTCAATCAAAGCCAAAGATTATATTTGGATTTTTTGAATTAGCCACTTAGGAATTAATACCAATGTTGTAAAACAAAATAAAACATAAGATAAGGACTTAGGATAAACTGATATAAAGTATTTTGGATGTTAATTATATATATTATTTACCTTATACTCCCTACCTTCTAAGAGCCCTTTCATTCCTCTCTTATGGAACCATATCCTCCATGTCCTCATCCTTCTTTGTCTATAGATAAAAATATAGTTTTATTATTGCTATATAATGCTTACATTTAAAATTTTTTGTCTTTGATTATTTATCATATACACAATTATACTTTGATAATATGAGGATAAAAATAAGGCATTACTATAACACTCACCTCCCACATCTACCCTAGAAATGGACCAGCCAGGGTAAACATGCAACGAGAGGCCACTATGATATGATTCAACCTCCTAAGTCATGTTAAGGAAGTGGAATCGATAGAAACACACCATACAAACATTCAACATCATATTTAGGACCCTTAGGAACCAATCCAACACTTTAGACAGCTTGCCCTTAGGTCCCACTGAGTTTTTGGACAACTTAAGTCTCATTCGCTATCATGCTATAGGCATGACAACATCCAGAAACCTACATTCGCTCTCACAGGCTTGCCTGCCAGCGTCTAGAGAACCCCAATTTGCAAGTGTTATGTCAATGTCCCTGGGATTTGAGCCACTTTTTCAGGCCTAGAGCCCCTATCACTACCTAGAATAGAAAGCCTAGGAAAAGTAATAGAATAGGGAAACAATCATGCAAAAGAAATAAGTTAAACAAGACCTTAATCAGACCCCTACTAGCCATGACAAACATTTCGTCAAATTTGTTTCAAGCATGTAATCTACAAGTGTAACCAACAAAATTAAACATCGGGATCTCATACTAATCTGAGAACTGCTAAGAGCCATTGTTCCCTCATGTCATTTTTTGCATTACCAACTATTAGGACATGGATACATTGTCCATTCATTTACAAGTAAAAACATGTTGACAACGATACATATCTATTGTCATAAAACACACATATAACCAACATAATAACAACAAAAATACTCATGAAAGTATCGCCATATAAACCACATACAATCCATCAAAATACTCATACAAATACAAGGAGAAATAACCCTTCATTAATGATAGAAAAACCAAACCTGGGATTAGAATTCCATGTTCCACCCAACAATAGAATGGCTGAGCCAAATCTCTCTTCAGCCATTCACCACTGTACCATATTCCAAGCTTGAATGTGGGACTCAAACCAAAGAACCAACCAGGGCATACCAAGGCTAAACCACCTCACCCTCATTAATAGAAACTAGGATTTATCATAATCCATGTCGAATCACTAGGCCAACATAATAAACATATCATAACAGGCTTTACCGTGATCTCCACCCGATCACTAGGCCGAATAAGCATGGATGCCATCGGATTTCTCCACCTACACTGTGAGGAAATTTTCTGTCTCCTACTCTCTCATGATTTACTGCAATCCAAACCCAGATCACTAAGCCCTACATCGAGACCCTGGTTTCTTAGTCATTACAACAATCCACACCAGATCACTAAGCCCTAACCGAGACCCACTCTCTATGATTTACCTCATATCCCAAAACAGGGATTACTAGGCCCAACAGGGAGAAAACCACCTCTAGGCTTTATTGTATATCCTACCTTTCACCGGCAAGGATTCCTAAGCCATCCGAGGCAACACAAAATTTGGATTTACTGTAACTCCTAGTTCAGTTCAAGGGTTTCTAATCCATGTGCTCTATCATTTCGGAGATCCACCCTACTCAGTTTTGAATCCATCCAGCAATCCATCTCAACCACAACATGAGAACCTCATCACACCATGGTTATCTAGAAATGGCAAGGCTAGGGTAAAAAGACTGTTACACCTAGTAAAACCCATGCCATAACAACAAAATAACCACGTGCAATACCATACATGCTAAATCTAGCAAGGAAAATACACATGCAAATCGATACCTACAATGAATCCTATTGTAGCTACTTGATGTTGCCTTTCCTTGCTTTATCTTTGCTTCCTCTTACATTCTTTGCCTTCCTTAATCCCATGCATAACCATAGAAAATATTGAGCCAAGAGCTTACACTAACTAAGCGCTTTCCAACTGATCCTCAGAAGCCTTTTTATGAATAAGGCCTCTATTTTCTTCATTTTCCATTATTTTCTTTCAGTTTCCTCTTCACATGCAACCTGCAACCTTTCACCTTCCTTTTCTCCTAATTTCATTTATTTTCATAAATAAATGTGCCAAAAATGTCATTTTTCCTTTCCAAAGCCTTAGTCATTTCCTTTGCCAATTTCCTAAGCCATAATAAATCGAATCAACACCCATTAGAATGTTCCCCACCATTCAACTTGGAATAAGTGTCTCATCAACCATCGTCTTATATATTTTTACATGAATTTTAACTAGGGTTGTTACAGAACCATCCCCCTTGGGGAACACCGTCCTCGGTGTTAAACCATACCAAGACCTTGGAAAGACTGTTGAAAAGAAAACATACTACCCATGGAGCTTTATAACTTAGCTCGTTGCAATATTTACAATGAAATACCTTCTCAAAATAAAACATCATGACAACATGAAAATATAATAACCATACTACATAATGGAGCTTTATAGAACAACTCATTACAGTATTTACAATAACCACATATACACATATTCACATTTTCTAAACTAGAAAATAAAAGGATACAATGCCTATATCAATCAACAAGGGAATCCAGAGGATCACACCTCCACCCTCAAAGTAATACCAGGAGTCACCTCCTTCCCAGAAATCCCAGAATCCATTGGAAAGTCAAATCTGCATCTAATGTCCAACGCTATAATCCAGCACCACTTGTCCTCTCAATGAACAATTACCATCTCATTGTTCTAGGGTGCACCCTCAATGCTCATATGATTCCATCTGGCAATGCTAATGACCAAAACAAACATATTCATGACCTTCCCTTCTTTGCTACATAGTCCATCAGGAAATCCACTCAACCCCTTCTGTGTAGTCACTCACCTTCCAAGCTCCCTAACATCCCCTATCCCAGGCAATCCATCCCTAGGCAAAGCTTCCTCACATGAGAAGGTAAAAGAAAAAGGCATATACCTGCCTCAATACCATCATACCAATCATAGCGTGCTCATGGAAATCAATGGACACTATTGGGTACCAGTCCCACAATGGCCTTGCTCTTGAGGTACTCTACTAGTATACTACTGCATGTTCCAATTTATTTCATTATTATTTCTAATTCTTGCAGTCGATTTCAACCACCCAACTAGGCATGTTCTTGCATTCCTATTCTAAGAACATAATTTCCATTAGATTCTAATAAATTGAAATAACCTCAAATCATACGTCATTGGTAGCTCATTAGTAAGCTATACTTGCAATCTTGTTTACTCACTGTCACAACAAGTCAAACTAGCATCTTTGACCAAATCATCATGTATAAACATATCACATCAGGTTAGCTCAAAGCACAACCATCATAGATCAACATCATAAATCACATGTAACCATCATAAGCCCGAATCATAGATCACATGTAATCACCATAGATTGGAATCATAAATCACATGTATAATAAAACTAAAATAAAATGTTGATACTTATCCTTTCATCAATCCTTAGCTTCTACCTTCGTCTTTATTTCATACACACTTCAGATTGGTTGCCACACTAGACAAACACCCAGTGCCTTCTCCTAAACCATGGGCACATACACATAGTGTGCATCACACACATACAACTACACACGCCATACAACACCATGCAAAACATGCATCTACACCAGTACCATATGTACCACATGTACACAGTACCACCTATACACTACAACCACCTGCACAACGTGTGCATAACATCACATGTACATGACACCACCTGCAGAAGGTGTACACAATGCCACATGTACACTGCACCACTATACAATGTATAGACAATACCACATGTACACAACACCACACGCACGACATGTACGTGACAACATATGTACACAGTGCCACATGCATGACATGTACAAAACACCACCTGCACACAATGCCACTTGTACAACATGTACACAACACTACATGCACACAACCACTTGTACAATAATGCGTACACCACCATATGTACATAGTGCCACATGTACAACATGCACATATCACCACCTGTACATAGCATTGCATATCCAACACGTACATAGCATCATCTATACACAACACCACATATGAAATATCCGCACAACACTGCATGCACATAACATCACATATACAACATGTGCACGACAATAGTACCACACATCCAAAACCACACTGTCTTTACCAAGCAACGTTGCTTCCAATGTCTTATCCATGCTTGTCCCTACAAGTCGCAGACCACACTGCTTTCACTTCATTGTTGTATCCCTCGATATAACCTATCCATAACATAGATATAATATAATCAAGTAATATTAACTCATAACCATATGATACTGACCTTGCATATTTTTTAGGCTACTCTTCCCATTTGATTCCTCATAAACCAAGAATCTCTTCATGTCATTCTCCTGCACAAGAAATCATTCCTCCAGAAGAACGATCCTTGAGAATCCTGTCAGACTGCGATATAGATACATACATACATATATGTATAATAATTAGCATAAAACAATCATCATCCTGTTAGGAAATGACATACATGCATACATGTATACATATATAAACATCAACATAATAATGATCATCAAAATAATTACTAGATAACATAAGGTATAGGTTAAAAGAACTTCCTTATTTGTGCACGACATGCACAACATTGAGAATCGTTCTTCCCAACTTAGTCAAACCATATGACACCTCAAGTCCATTTATTTTACCTTTTCTGGTTACACTTCTCATGTGTGTACTTATTTGATAATCTCTAAGAACCATTATTCCCTCATGTCATTTGTTGCATTACCATATATTAGGTCATGGATAAATTATCCATTCATTTAAAAGTAAAAACATGTTGAGAGCCATACGTAACTGTTGTCATAAAACACACATACAACGAACATAATAACAACATAAATACTCATGAAAGTACATCCATATAGATAAAATATAATCCATAAAAATACTCATAGAAATTCAAGGAGAAATAACCTTTCATTAATGATGAAAAAACCAAACCCGGGATGGGACTTCCACATTACACCTAACCATAGAATGGCTGAGCCAAATCTCTCTTTAGCCACTCACCCCCGTGCCATATTCCAAGCATGAATGTGGGACTCATACCAAAGAACCAACCAGGGCATACCGAGGCCAAACCACCTCACCCTCATCAATAGAAATCATACTTTATAGTAATCCATCTCGGATCACTAAGCCAACACAATAAACATATCATAACAGGATTTTCAATGATCTCCACCCAATTACTAGGCCAAACAAGCATGGATGCCACCAGATTTCTCCGCCTACACTGTGAGGAATTTTCCTAGTCTCTCAGGCTTTATTGCAATCCAAACCTGGATCACTAGGCCCTACACCAATACCTCCATCTCTCAGGCTTTACCACAATCCACACCAGATCACTAGGCCCTAAAACGAGACCCACTCTCCAAGCTTTATGTCATATCCAAAACTCGGGATTACTAGGCCCAACAGAGAGTAAACCACCTTTAGACTTTATTGTATATCCTGCCATTCACCAACAAGGATTCCTAGGCCATCTGAGACAACACAAAATCTGGATTTACCACAACCCATAATCCAGTTTAGGGGTTACTAGGCCATGTACTCTATCATTTTGGAAATCCACACCACTCAATTTCAAATCCATCCAACAATCTAGCTCAACCAAAACATGAGAACCCCATCACACCATGGCTATCTAGAAATGGAAAGGCTAGGTTGAAAACATTGTTAAACCTAGAAAAACTGATGCCATAACAACAAAATAACCACATAAAATACCATGCATGACAAATGTAGAAAGGAAAATACACATGCAAACCGATACTTACAATGAATCTTGTGGTAGCTACTTTATCCTACCTTTCCTTGCTTGATATTTTCTTCCTCTTCCCTTATTTTTGTTGGGTTGTGTTATATTCTTTCCATGACTAGCCCATGTAGTTAACCAGGGGTTAGAAAGGGGGCAGAGCCCCCCTTCATTACTCTGATTGCATAGCGGTGGGAGTCATGGGGGGTTTGAGGGGTGCAGGTAACCCCACTCTCTCGGGTTTGGCTTTTTGCATGATTTTTTGCACATGGTTTTGGAAGCGATGGTTTTTTGTCCATGGTATTGGATGTTTTGGCATGTATAAATGCGTATTATAACATTGAAAGGAACATAATGAAAAAACAAGTTGGTAGTCATAGTTTTTGGGATCCAGGGAAAAATATCTGTGTATATGTGTTTTATGTGTTATGCTCCTGCATTGTTTATTTTCTATGTTTTAGAATTCGTATGCAGGTAATTTTTGTACGAGGTTAAAACCTACAATTTTCCTTCCTCGATCCCATGCATAACCATAGCAAAAGATTGAGCCAAGAGCTTACACTAACTAAGAGCTTTCCAATTGATCCTTAGAAACATTTTTATGAATGAGGGCTCTATTTTATTCATTTTGCATTATTTTCCTTCAATTTCCTCCTCACATGCAACCTGTGACTTTCCCCTTCCTTTTCTCCTAATTTCCTTTATTTTCATAAACAAATGTGCCAAAAATTCCATTTTGTATTTCCAAAGGCTTAGTCACTACCTTTTTCAATTTCCTAAGCTATATGATAAATTGAATCAACATCCATTAGGATGTTTTCCCCACCATTCAACTTGGAATAAGTGTTCCATCAACCTTGGTCTTATATATTTTTCCATGAATTTTGACTATGGATGTTACAATTACATTCCCCTCCCACTAAAATTTACATGATCCTCAATGTACCTAACATGTATCAGTCTCGCACCATACTGTTGAAATGAGATTGGAGGCAGTAGATTCACTATGACAACAATCTTCATCAGATCTACGAGAAGTCCATGTTTACTAACTACATTCCCTAGCTAAATTCCCATTAAAGAGTAGAAAATACATACTCACTTGGGCATAATAGGAGATCACATAGGCACACATATGCATAAGTCACATTCAATATATTGAATTTCATTTATGCATATGTGTGATTTTTGTATATGCATGCTTCCATATCTATGTGCATATATAGAAGTTCACATATACAAAAGTCATCTTTCATGTATGCACAACTTCTATATGTGCACATAGATACGGAATCGTCCATACACATAAGTCACACATATGCAAAAAAGCAAGAGAATATAAGAAATTTTACTTCTATATATGTTGTTAAATATCGATGTGCATAAAGAGAAGCTACACATATATATAAGTCATATTCTGTATGCATGCACTTATGTATATGCATATAGTTATGCAAACACATATATAGATATTAAATTTCTTAATTGTACCTTCATTTTCACATATTTGTGACTTCTTTATATGCATGCTTCCATATTTATCCACATATACATAGGTTATTCATGTACAAAATCCATCTTCCATATATGCATAACTTTTGTATATGCACATAGATATGTAAGAACATATACAGAAGTTGACTTTTGATATGCATTTTTGTTTTTTTACATATGATTGACTTCTGCATATGTATGCTTCCATATCCTATGTGTACATATAAAGGTGTGCATATACGAAATATGACTTTTGTATATGTTCAATTTTGTATATGCACAACTCATATGTACATAGATATGGAAGCATGTATATATGGAAGTCACATATATATAGAAATGCATTCACATGATTAAAATTAAGCCTTTTTCTATTTTATTTTTTGTGTGATTAAAAACAAACTCATTCATATTCTTGCATTTTCATCCTCACTCAAACACCACACACTCACTTGGGTATCATAGGGAACCACATAGTCACACATTTGTAAATGTCATTTTTCATTTATGAACATGAATTTCTACATATGTGTGACTTCTATATATGTAGACTTCTATATCTACGTGCAAATATAAAAGTTGGGCATTTGAAAAAAATGGATTTTGTATATTCACAACTACTATATATGCACATGGATATGGAAGCACGCATATACGAAAGTAACACACGCAAAAATTCAAGTGCATATATGAAATTCAATTATATATATGTGCTTGAATATTTATGTGCATATACAAAAAGTACACATATATATAAGCCATATTCCATATGTGTGAACTTTTGTATATGCTTATATATATGAAACCACGTATATAGAAGTTGACTTTCATAAATGCACTTGCATTTCCACATGTGCGACTTTTGTATATATTGGCTTCCATATATATTTGCATACAAAATCCGTCTTCCATATATGAAAAACTTTTGTATATGCACATAATATGCAAGAATATATATAGAAATCAACATTTTATATTCGCTTTCATATTTCTGCATATTTGTTGCTTTTGTGTATGCATGTTTCCATATCTATGTTCATATATAGAAAATGCATATATACGGAAGATGACTTTTGTATATGTGCAATTATGTATATGCACATAGATATAGAAGCACACATATATTAATGTCACACACATAAAAGCCATATTCTATATATGCATACTTTTCATATCTATACACATATATAAAAGTTGTGCATTTTTGAAAGATGACTTCCACATATGCACAAATTTCATATATGCACATAGATTTGGAAGCATGCATATACAAAAGTCACACATATGCAAAAATTCATTCACAAGATTAAAATTAATCCATGTCCACTTTGTTTTATGTGTGATTGAAAACAAACTCATTCTTATTATTTCATTTCCATTCTAGCTCAAACTACACACATTTACTTGAGCATAGTAGTGGACCACATAGTCTTGCATATATGGAAGTCGTCTTTTGTATATTCACTTGCATTTCCACATATATTTCCATATCCATATGCATATATATATATATATACTTTGCATATCAGGAAGTCATCTTCCATATATGTGCAACGTTTGTATATGCACATAGATATAGAAGCATACAAATAAAAAAGTCACACATACACAGAAATACAAGTGCATATAGAAAATTCGACTTCTATATATGTGTTTCCATATCTATGTGCATATATACAAACTGTGCATACACAAAAATCATCTTCCATCTGTCTGCATTTATCTATATACACATAAATATGCATGCACACATATAGAAGTCAACTTTTATAAAAACACCTAGATTTCCACATATAACTTCCATATATGCACACTTTCATATCTATATGCATATACAAAAGTTTCACACACACTTTTGATCTGATCTTACCTCATACTCCACTCTTAACAATTCCTTATATTCATAGATCTTTAATCATTTTTCTTATAGATTTTTTTCACCCATATAACTAGTAGTTAGTGAAAATGAATTAAACTTCTCTTTCTTATTAAAAATTAAGAAATAATATTATAAGTTTTTAGAGAAGGAAAAATGTATTATAAATTTTGTAACCTTTAATACATAATAATATTTCATACTCTAAAATTTTTTAGGTAAACTTACAAATCACACTAACCATTTAAATTAAAAATAATAACACATTAAAACACCAATATTTTTCTCATTAATTTTATTATTAACTCTACCTAATCAACTATTTACAATGAATTGTTATAAATAATATTAATGTGACTGCATTGTCTATTGCCTATCGGAAGGGTGGTTGGTACTTGAAAATCAACGAATGCAATGAATTTTCAATTGTGTTAATACGAAGCTTGTTTAGAGAAGCACGTTGAAAGAAAAGACATTCATCCAATGTCATTTTATAGGTTGACCGTAACTCCCATTTAATTATGAAACAATTAATATATGTTCACTTTGATTGTATGACACAATCATATATGTTTATATAAAATAAATCATATTAAAAATTAATTAAAACAAAAATTTTGAACACCATATATTATAAAAAGTTTGAACCCCGCTTCTTAGAATTATAAATCGAAAATATAATAAAATTTGTTTTTTTGCATAAAGCAATTGGATCAACTAGATCAACCAACTTAAGATGGTAAATTGAACAATGTCATATTGTTAAATTAATTTTATAATTGGTTCTTCCAAACTTGAGGAACTAGAACAAATGGCAAAACCACGTCAGCTAATAATGGAAAGTTACACAAAAACTTACAAATTTATCTATAAAAATAATAAAGTTCTTGAAACTTTTTGTCAAATATTCCTATTAATATTGACCAAATTAACACGTCATTATTTTGGGAAGATATATTTTCCATCTAAAGAAAGAATTCCTTGCAATGGCCACCATGTTTCTATGTTATCTACCTTACTATAAAGGCCACTCAAGCATTTACCTCATTATCACTTTCTGTGGAGAGCTCTTTCATGTATTAAAAGTGACTAACGGTGAGAGAATTCACATGTGGAGTGAAAAGTGCTTTTGTAACATCCCCAAGTCACTTAAAGTTAGTAAGTTAATTTTGTTAAATGTTAAATTAAATTTTATTATACGTTAATGATTTAATATTAACTGACTAAGGCTAGAGTGCCATGTTGTGTTTACCAAATTTTTTGGTAATGATGATTTAATAAATAACAACTATTTATTATAGTTAAAAGAAATGATTGTCAAGAAAAGATAGTTACTCTTTACCTAAAAAAGGGAAGAGAGGGAACAAGAATCCGAGAGCTAGGAGCGAGAAGGAAAAACCAGTGGGATTTTGCAGAACAAGATAGTCAATAGAAAGTACAAGACTTGAGGCTGGGCGGAGACCCTGATGCCCAAGGTATGGACTGTAGCTGGTTAATCCAGTGTGGAACACAGATAGTCCTTGGGGGAGAGTCTGGACGTAATTTCCAGACTCGTGGTTGGGAGGAAGAGACTATCAAAAAAATAGGTAAAACAACGATCTGCTAAAGAATAATTGTCCACCAAATGAATAAGTAAAAACCAGTCAAATAACTTAATCACATAGAAGAGAATTCTGTGCAGATTCAAAATCGGTGCTATAGTAATAGCCATTGGCTATTAGAAATAAGGAATCATTTAGAAAATTAAAACAACTTGATCCAAGAATGAGCATAAATAATCCAAGACTATGATTCATAACCATCGTTAACTGAGTACCTTTTATGTTCATGCATATAACAGAAAATTAAAATATCAGGCAGAAGGTGTTAGCCTTTGCAAACTATGCTATTTCTATTATAATCCTATAGGATATTGGAAACAAAAGATATTTCCTATCAGGCAGTAAATTATGAGAACATCCCCTACAATCAATATATAATGACTACCAAGCTTTAGATGTTTGATTTTCATAAAATGTATATCTTAATCAGAAACAGAGAAGTAATGCGAAAGAAACCTCATGAACAGTTTGATTATCATAAAATTTATATCTTAATCAAAAACAGAGAAGTAATGTGAAAGAAACCACATGAATAGTTTGATTTTCATAAACTGTGTATCTTAATCCAAAACAGACAAGTAATGAGAAAGAAACCTCACGAATAGTAATAAAACTTATGCAGCAATTGTTTGCAAGGAAGCAATCTGAGTTTAACCCAACATTCAGCCATGTAGAGCAATTAAAAAACATCCATCATTAACAGTACTTCGTACCTACTCTAAACCTTAAAGAGTTGATTTATGAATAGATGTAAACCTTAAAAAACCCTTAACCCTAATTTTAAAACAGACCCATGAGCCATAATCTTGCAATGATGAACAAATTTTGTCCCTAACTTCAGAAAAACTTAGGAGTAGTATCATGACCAGAGGAGACCCAACCTATACATATGACAAAGAACCTAGTGAGGATTCAACCTCCGAGTGTTTTCTCCAAAAAAACTGAGGGCAATAGTATACATGTATCAAGCCATTACGTTCTGAGTAAAAAGCTTGAAACCCAAAATATTAACTGAACAAAAGAGAGATAAATGAACAACTGATAAGGCATACCTACAAATGAGACATAATCTCGAAACCTCATTGACATCCTGACAGTTCAAACCAGTTTACCCTGGCTCAGATCTTTAATTGAAACCATGAACATATTCAAAGGGAGCAATCTTTCATAAGTCCGCAAAGGGATTACCTAGCCTTCAGCGATGTGTATTTGTCCCGCCTACAGAGAGCTGAACATAACAACCTCTTTGGATATGAAATTCTAGGGCCAATGCTGCAAACCACCATGCACAGTTAATCACCATGCTGCAACCCTTCAAAGGAAATGGGCATAATATGAATGCAGTGAGAAGATAAACCGTAAGAGAATCCCCTTTACCTACTTCACCATGAGAAAAGGCCAACAACCATGTGGCGAGGGTTCAAACCTTCTTCGCTGCTGCAGAGGCTATCTATTGTGGAGCAAGAAACCAAACTCAACCACCGAAGAATGACAAAGTATCACCCAGATAGGGGTAAGTTGGTTAGGTATAACCCTAACGATCTGACATCATTTGATCCTTTCAGATTGATGGTCAAGAACACATTGTTCCCTCATGTCATTTGTTGCATTACCAACTATTAGGTCATGGATACATTATCCATTCATTTACAAGTAAAAACATGTTGACAACCATACATATCTGTTGTCATAAAACACACATATAACCAACATAATAACAACAGAAATACTCATGAAAGTATTGCCATATAGACCACATATAATCCATCAAAATACTCATAGAAATACAAAGAGAAATAACCCTTCATTAATGATGTAAAAACCAAACCTGGGATGGAAATTCCATGCTCCACCCAACAATAATATGGCTGAGCCAAATCTCTCTTCAACCATTCACCATCGTGCCATATTCCAAGCTTGAATGTGGGACTCAAACTAAAGAACCAACCATGGCATACCAAGGCTAAACCACCTCACCCTCATCAATAGAAACCAGGTTTTATCATAATCCATCCCGGATCATTAGGCCAACATAATAAACATATCATAACGGGCTTTACTGTGATCTCCAACCGATCGCTAAACCAAATAAGCATGGATGCCATCGGATTTCTCCACCAACACCATGAGGAATTTTTCTATCTCCTACTCTCTCATGATTTACTGTAATCCAAACCCAGATCACTAGGCCCTACATCGAGACCCCAATTTCTTAGTCATTACTGCAATCCACACCGGATCACTAGGCTCCAACCGAGACCCACTCTCCAGGATTTACTTCATATGTAAAACCCAGGATTACTATGCCCAATAGGGAGAAAACCACCTCTAGGTTTTACTGCATATCCTACCTTTCACCGACAAGGATTCCTAAGCTGTCTGAGGCAACACAAAATCTAGCTTTACCGTAACCCCCTGCCCAGTTTAGGGGTTTCTAAGCCATGTGTTCTTTGCCCAAAATTCATCTTAGAATAAGTGCCCCACCACTCACCCAATGCTACTAGTTTTTGGGTACCCCACCACTCACCCCAAGCTACTAGTTTTTCGATAAGACCCCAATCAATTGCTTTCCCTGCGACCTTGCCTTTCTCATCCCCATTTTGGTGTGCCCACTCACATTTCATTCATTGCATTCACACATCATGTTTTTCTCAGATATAGGCCTTAGGATCGAATTAGGGTTTGGAAGGTTAGTGGATTCATTAATGCATTAAGAGTTTCTCATGATTTTAAAGATCATATTCGCATAATACACACTGCGATTAGTGGATGTCCTATATTTCAACAAGAATGCATTCTTCCCATGAGAATGACAATATTAGGGTTTAGGAGAAACTGTAGATTGTCAGAAGAGTGATTCCCCCCCTGTTGTCACCAAATTCACATTCCTCTACGGGTGCACTCTCCTCAGCATCAAATGATATCATTGTGGGAGTCATAGTAGCACATTTTTCTTAGGCCCTTGGCAGATCCTTCACCTCAACATGTGTATTAGGGTCTGTGGGAATTATGCCTTTCCCTTGCATCCTTATAACTCTGGAATGTGTGATTGAAGGTCCAACTATATTCTGAACTAGTCCTCACTCCCTAAGATGTATGTCAACAAATACTTCTAGGCATTTATCCCATGAGTAGGAAATTACCTTGGGCCTCATCTACTATCTTGATCACCGGTGATTAGTAAGGTCGTTAAGATGCTATGATACCGAGTTGATTTATAAATTAAAGCATGATACCTTAATTTGGAATACTTAGGACTTAGTTTCCTTTAATCAGTGATTTCCATTATTTTACATGCTTTCATGTGAAAATATATACATGTGTATGTTGTTTAGGTAAACTAATTGGTTTTGTTTCATATTCTCTACAGGGGTCAAAGGAAGGTGACTGGGGGACATATCTAACAAGGCAACCATTTATCACAAAAATAATGTCAAATGTGAACTTGAAGGGTTTTGACAATGAGTAAACAACTCCACCATAGCCTTTCTCTCAACCTAAGTGCTATTAAAGGAGTTAGGAAAGCGCTCATTGTGGGTAATTATTAAGGCGCCACTTGTTAAAGCAGTGCAAGGATACACATCATACTTAAGGGTGTTATGAAGGTTTATGATGGAATTAATGATGGGTGGCCCAAATGATGCATTTGGAAGTGATCTGAAACCATAACTTTAAAAGAAAAGGCTTCAAGAATCTCGTTGAAGAGGTTTTATTTAACCACAAAATTTGACTATGCAAAAAGAATATCAAGCTGCAAAGGAAGATCAAGAAAGGGCATAATGCAATCAAAGTTCATATTCGACGATTATAGTTAAACTATATCACATCATGGAATGACTTTAGACCTTCAAGACTTTTCTTGTCTATATATTAGGAGCCTTGTTGTTTTGAGGAGGTTAGTCATATTGTTTAACTATGTCTGATAACCTCATCTATGCACTGGGGGATACTCAGTTACCGTTTTTTCATTGACAAAACATTTGGAGTATGGGCATGAGGAAACACATAGCGATGAGTAGTGCCTACCTAATAGGATCCTATGTTATCAAGTTGATGCTAGCATGACACCTACCAATCAAAATTATCACGGAGGAGGAGGGAATTGGGTGCACCACATCTCTATTTTAGACCAAGGGGAGCGTTGTTAAGCTCGCTATGTTAGCCCATAAAATGGAATTGGGTCCATTTAATAGTTTTAATATGATCAGTAATAACAACTACCACTGTGTGGAGGCATGTATAATGAAGTCATGCCCCGTAGGGACCTTAGCTTGTTGTCAATGGAACGTCCCAGAGGGGAAGTTATTATACAAAGAAAACACATCACCTTTTGGTTCAAAGAATCCCCATGCTCTCAAATTGTCGAGTTGTCTTGACTGAAACATGGCACTAGTTAGCTTTCATGATGGACGTATGATTACTAGATGTAACATCGCGACTACGTCTCCCCATCAATTTGACAATGGGGAAAATCTCATGACAGATCTAGAGGAATGCATCATAATTGCATTGTCATGGTAGGTTGAGACTTTGACTCAACCATCGTAGCAGCTGGACAAGTCGCGAAGTCGTAGGAGACAATGCTCACAAACGAAGCTCTAAATGTGACCTGTGATCCTGCTACTTCTCTGAGTCACAAGATCACAATTTCAGAGCCTCAAACAAGTGTTAGAGGTGTGACCTTCATCCATATGTGACTGTGTGACTAATGGTCACTAGGTTGCACTCAAAGACCTCAAGTGGACATCCAAGAAATGCGACCTGCATTGCGTTGCGACCTGGTGACCTCCAAAGGGGTTGTACTACCTACCAAGTTGCTGAGTCACATTACAAATCCCCATAATTCACAAAGTCACATCTTAAAATCTCAACAGTGCGACCTGGAGGAGCGACCTTCTTACCTTGTGACTAAGTGACCTCCATAATTCAAATTTCTAAGATGCGACCTAGCTTTCCAGTAGGGATGTAGGGTGTGACCAAACTAGCAACCATCGTACTGTATGAAGAGTTCCATTATATTGTATGATGTGTTTATTGGTTGCATATGATAAATTAAAGTGGCCGAGGTCTCATAATGAAAAGGACATGATTTATATTACTACAAAAGTAGTGATGCTGGGAAGGAAACTCATCAACATGTTTCGAGCCATGTATAGTGCCATGCAATTCAAGATGATGTTGAAGGTGTTAAGAGAAGGTCATAATTTCCCATGTAAATCACACTCCACAATGCGAATTGAACTGGGTTACATCGTCACCCTTCACCAGGATCACCATGACAACTCACAATATGATTCCCCATACAAGCACACGGTCTGCAACTTTCGGCAAATTGGGACCATGCGATCTGTATTCGGGAATTTTTGTTCTTCCTAAGTCGCAATCCTGTGTGATAGGTTTGCGACCTCCTTCTAGATCACAAAGTTGCATTGCAGGTCTCACAGATGTCAAGTGAAGATGTGACCCAGCTCCCACCTGCGACCTCCTCATTAAATATGCGACCTAAGGACAAGCTCACTGTTAAAACATACAGTGTCAAGAAATATGCTAGGATACATCCTGGAGAACATATTAAAATGATGATACAAAGAATGATGAAAGCCATGATAAAGCACCATGGAAGACCGATCTCTTTTGACAATAATATATCAAGGGCCATGAATTCTTGCTTATTATTATTGTTTATATTTTCTACTTGTCTTATTTAAGTAAATTCATATTGATAATTAATCAATGGTTGTATGTTCTTGCAGGGTTAAGGTCATGAGCAATTTTTTTACATAACGAATATATCATCCAATTTATAAGCATTATACTAAACGACATTGCATGACATGAAGACACATTCAACGCTCATTATGAGGATGATATCTCAGATGTGGCTCAGATAAACAACCTAAATGGCTAGAGGGTACCTCTGATAGCAGTAGAGGATGAGTCTCAAAGTTATAAAGAAGGAAGCAAGATGTTGGTCCATGCAAAGAATTACATTTTATTAGGAAGCTTGCCTCGCTCAGGTTCTCCTCTAGCAAGATAGATGGTCCCTTGCAAGCTTCAACAACCCCTTAATAACCCCAAGGCACATCACTAGAGGATTGATGTATGTGAGTGAAGCATAGTGGTAAGAGAACTAGCCAGTTCAAGGACCAAGCATCTCCATCATTGCAACACATGGAAAACAAGCATTCTAGGGCTTCTAATGACCCTCTACATCGCTCCCCTCTCTCTCTTTCATCATAACATAAATTTCACCCACCATTACATCAACCACTATGTTGGGACTGATGTGGTCATGTAAAAATCATTCTTGGCTTGAGAAAGAAGTCGTCAAAATCAAGAGTCATGGGGGTATCCGAAGGGGAACGAGGGAAGGCCAAGGGTCATGGTAGGTGAAAAATCACCTCATATCTATAAATATTTCCCTAGGCCTCATTACCAGGTACTTTAGAACATGAGTTGAGGAAAATATAGATAGTTGATAGATGTTGAGCTAGGGCCACTCAACTCTTGGTAGCTAGGAGAGTGGGTTTGCAATAGGGCTAGGGTTTTAGCATCAAGCAACGGTATGAACAACCAATGTTCCACTATTGGGTATTGACCAATTGCATGATATGTATTTGAACTTGCAACATATTAATAAGATGTTTTCTTTTATCTTTGGCATTGATTCCCATCCTCATTCATGGTGGTTGTATTAGTTTTCCGGCACCTCACCATATTTGTATGTGTGATTTCATATATGTAAGATGTTATGTTCTGATACATAATGGTTGCATGTATGTTTTGTTTCCAAATCTGTGTTTACTTTTTCCTTGCCATGTCGGTAACCTATTGTGAACTACTTCGCTATTGAGCTCTGACATGTTCCTATTTATTATGTCCGATGGGGTTTTAGCTCACTAATTCCTCTCATCATTTATCTCTTTTTATCATTTCTACAACTTGTTTGCACCTCTTTCTACAATTTGTTAATCTTGGGCTAATTTTGTTTCATTTCCCAAGCACTCCATTCTCACCCCACTCTGGCACCTTCTCATTTGATAACCAAGAGTAGAAAACATTCATGGTGGCATCCAAGCCCACATACCGGATGGGGCTCCTATCCCAAATGATGTGAGGTCTAATTGGGACTTCACACCCGGGAGACCCTTTAGTCGTTAGCGGTACATTTTGTCACTTCAATACAACCATACACCAACATGCGAAGCCATGCATGTCTAAACCAGCTAGGAATCACACATTTAAAGGTTACCTGCAAGTATTCCTATTGTAGTTGCTTGATCCTACTTTCATTTCCTTGATCCATTCTTATTTTTCCTCTCCTTTGATTGATTTTCATTCCTTTGCTCCAAAACTAGAGTGTGCCAAGAAACTCTAATTGACCAAGAGTGAGAGAGAGAGAGAGATAGAATAATGAGAGAGCTCCAAACTTGAACTTGAAAAAGTCCATGAACCAATCCTCAGAAACCATTTTATGCATGAGGCCTCTATTTTGTTCATTTTCCATTATTTTCCTTCAATTTACTAATCACATGCAACCTGTGACGTTTTTCCTTCCTTTTCTCCTAATTTCCTTTATTTTCATAAATTTTTTAAATACCTTTTTTCCTTTTAATGCCTTTGCCTTACCCTTTGCCAATTTCCTTAGCCAAAACACACATCTAGTGATTCCCACGAGGGTATCTTTGCCCAACATTCATCTTGGAATAAGTTCCCCTTAACCGTGGTCTTATTTTGTCTTTATTCACTTTTATTACATATACTTTTCATTAAGGGTGTTACATTAAATAGTTCCAAGAAAATGTTGTCTAAAAAATAAAATGATATTGCTATGTCCACTTAGCTAGACTATTACATCTTGCAACAGAACCTAGAGCCATATTGTTGGCCGCAGTCAAGCCATCAATAGCACAAACAACAAAAATAAACATAGAAGTTATAGTTAACCCTTAAGACTCAACGATTCAACACGCCCCTATCAAACATTGAAAACCTAAGGTAAATACAATGATAACCCTAAAGGAAAAACCATTTACAAGATGGACCAATAATCAATAACCTGGAAAGTTAGTTCCTGATTTTGGTGCTCATCCTCAATAGCAACTGAGAGATTAAAGAATATTTTAGAAAGGGTCAAAGACCCACCTGCACAATTACCAAATCAAGGAAAACTCATGTCAACGTAGGAGGAATTGGGGTTAGAAAATGCAAGAATAAGCTAAATCATGACAAGAAAACAAATGTCTTACCTGCGATGGTCTGGAAGTATAAGGTTTGACCTACAAAAAATAGGCAAAGAATTAGTTATAGTAAAGAAATAAGATGGTCCTATTTGTGTGTAAAAATAAAAAGGAAACAATTAAAGAAAAAGACATTAATATGTATTCCTTTTCTTGAGGTGTGACATAATCAACTGTAAAACTTGCAAATGCCATTTTAGGTTCGAGTTCAACTTATTTGAGAACCTTGGGCAGAGTATTGTGATAGAAAAAAAATAAGAGAAGAGACTTCGGGAAGAAATTTAACCCCTTAACTCTAGGAAAACTAAATGTGAACGAAATAAAGAAGGGTTCGACAATTTCCTGGTAGAGAATCTAAAGCCATGATGGTTTGTAGTAGAACCCTGTTTCTTGCATTCACGAGAAAGAAAATGATGATCATCCCGACTAAGAAAATGTGGTGGTTACCAAAAACATACAGGAATGCACTAGACCGTTAGATTGTGAGCTCATAAGTGTAGAAATCTCACTGTAGATCACATAGTAATGCAATGTACTAAAGCAAAACACTTGATCTAATTCTACAAACAATTTAGTAGAAGCTTAATCGAACATGAGCAACATCAATAAGAACACATATAACTGATAAGAAT
Organism: Pinus taeda; assembly: GCA_000404065.3. NCBI lineage: Eukaryota > Viridiplantae > Streptophyta > Pinopsida > Pinales > Pinaceae > Pinus > Pinus taeda. The sequence continues at coordinate 85,094 of APFE030820082.1, read as the reverse complement.
GAATCAATCACACATAACACAAAAGAATTTACCCGAGGAAAGCCTCAGTCTAAAACCCCAACTCTGTATTATCATACAAGTTGAAATATAGCCAATGTTACAAAAAGAATCAACTCAAAAGCTATGATTCTCTCTTTGTAATACCTTTGTTGCTCATAGATAGTCAAAGACCTCTATTTAATCTCTGGTCTACCCTCCAAGCCTCCTATTTCTTTGCGCAATTCTGATTGGGGTCCAGTACAACCACTTGTGTGAATTGGCCTCTTCACACACTCACCAACCTCCAATCCAACTACACAGTCCTAAAGGAGATAAATCCTCATCATGGATGAGCTTCCTTTATAGGAAAAATATTCATCCAACTGATAGTACACTATCCCTTCTCTGATCTCAACTGGGTCTCTGTCTGAACTGACATCCTTGAGTTATCCATGAGTGAATACTTAGTTATCTAAAATAAAGTAGTTACATGCATGCAAGAATTAACTAAATTAACTCTCATTAATTTAACAAACTATTAAATTAATCTAACTGGACCTGACTTAGTTAACTGAGCAAAATAATTACAACTCAATATTACAACTCATCCTTACCTCTTTAATTGATGGATAAATTCCTCAGTTAATAGATAAATTGTTGTATATCCTCACATAGAATTCAAGTTTTTTTTCCTTAACTAATTAACTCAATATGAATTAATTAATTAATTTACAAACTATTGTTAATATCAAATTCGAATTCTACTTCTTATTTCTAGTCTAGGGACTGACTAAAGTAGGAATCCATATTGAACTGCTAAAAAAAGAATGCTATTTTTAGCACTTCCATTTTTCATTCCCTTTTGTCCAATCCAGCACCGGTACCCAAAGTGCTATTTTTAGCATTTCTTGTTGCCACTTTCAATACTCCCTCTCAACAAGAGAGGCTTCCTCTCAAACCCGATCCTGTACCTTCATAATGTTCTGCATGAAAGATTTCTACCAAGTGTGGTTGCTCTAGCAACTTTAGAAATGAAAAAAATCCCAAATGACCTATCTGTTGGGCTAGAAACATACTCTGGTGTTGAAGCTCTACCTGCTGTTGACAAGTTCTCCCTTTCTGACCTTTGAGCTACTGCAACATCTCCATGCATCTCGCACCATAGCACACCTCTTTATGCCGTCCTACATTGGTGCAACACACTTGTGCCTCTCGTATTGTTGTAGTCTGCTAGCTCTGCGCTGTCTTGGGATTCCTACACTATAGCTCTCTCTGCCACTCCATCCGTATCTGTCTCTACCTAATGATTTAGTCCTACTACTCCTCATTGGGGCTTCTGCCCCTCCTCCTTGGGACAATCACTCCACATCGCCCCACCTCCTACTTGGAGGTATGGTTGCATGTGATCCCTCTGCCCAACTAGCTCAAAGATTCCCCCTACTGAGGGTCTCTGCATGAGTAGATGTCTCTACTTGATCTCCTCTTAGCTTCTCCTATTATGGTTGCTTGACAACCTCCTGAAGCTATTGCACCAATTGTGGCTCCTCCATAGTCGTCTGAGACTTCTTCTGGCACTGCATGTTGAGAGGTAATATACTCTCCCTCTCAACCAACAAGTCTCCATTAGTTGCCTTGCTACTCAAGGCTTTGCATTCATCTTGAACCTCAAGAGCATACAGGTTCTTGCCCCGTGAACCGATTTGCTTCACATGTCTAGTGATGATGTGTCTAAGGAAAACCTTTCCCTTACTGAAGACTACATCATAGTCTCTATCTTCCAACGTCACGATCGACACCAAGTTTCTCTTTAGTCCTGGTACATACTTGACATTGGTCAAGGTAAGGCGAGCTCTATGCTCCATTTGAAAAATAACTTTTCCTACACCTGAGACATTATACTTTTCATCATTATGCATCACTATGAGTATCTGGAGATCTTTCTCCTCAAAAGTACTAAACAAACTCTTGTCACTGGTCATGTCGAAAGAAGCTCCACTATCAAGAAAACAACCACTTCTCACCATGGATGAAGCCATGCATGTGAAGAGTGTGAAATCCAACTCAAACTGTGAAGCAAGTGCCTCACCTTCATATCCTTCACTAGATCCCTTCTTGGGTTTCCTCTATGGACAATTTGTAGCAAAATGGCCCACCTCATGACAATGAAGGCATCACACTTTCATTTTTTCAAACTTCTTCCAACCATGGGAAGAACTGGATTTGGAAAGAGAATCCTTCTCCTTCCCCTTCTTCACCTTACTCGCTAAGGCACAGTTTTCTTCATCCTCCATGGATGAAGAACCATCTCTGGTGCTTCTTCTTATCTCCTCCTGCATCAAATTTGACCAAATTCATTCCCAATCTGGTAGTTTCTCTCTTCCATTAACTGAGTCCTGAGAGCTATGCTAGCTCTTAGGAAGACCGAGAAGTGCAAGACTCACCATGTCATCATCAGTTGTCATGATCCCTACACTTCCAAGCTCATCCCTGCATGAGATGAGCTTGTTCAGATACATAAATATTGTGTCACCCTTTTCACACTTGATCTTTCGAAGTTTGTCCTTCAGTTCCAGCTTCCTCTGATCACTACTATTGTGATAAAGATCTTTCAATGTTTTCCACATCAAAAATGGAGTCTCCTTCCCATTGAGGCTCGAGATAATGTGATCTTGAACTCCGTCCAGGAGGATTCTCCTTGCTCTAGCCACACACTTTTTCCATTTCGCCAGTTCAGTAGCATTAGTTGGCTTCTAGACTTCTTGATCAATGAAGTCCTTTAGACCGTTATCTTCTAATACTACCTCCATGCGATACTTCCAGGCTATATAATTCAAACTGCCATCAAGGGCATATTCGAGTTTCAAACAACTGAATGCCATTGGTGAAATAGATGTGATAAGAACTCAATTCAATATTTAGAAACCACAAACTTCAACTTCAACCTTCTTGTATATTGTTCTTCCTTGATCACCGGTGCTCCGATACCATGTAGAAATTCCACTGTAGATCTCCTAGTAATGCAATCAGTACTAAAGCAAAACACTTGATCTACTTCTACAAACAATTTAGCAGAAGCTTAATAAAAAATGAGAAATATCAATAACAACACATATAACTGATAAGAAGGAATCAATCACACATAACACAGAAGAATTTACTCGGGGAAAGCCTCAGCCTAAAACCCCAACTCTGTATTATCATACAAGTGGAAATATAGCTAGTATTACAAAAAGAATCAGCTCAAAAGCTATCCTGTTCTCTCTGCAATACATTTGATGCTCATATATAGTCAAAGGCATCTATCTAACCTCTAGTCTACCCTCCAAGCCTCTTATTTCTTTGCGCAATTCTGATTGGGGTCTAGTGCAGCCACTTGTGTGGATTGGCCTCTTCACACACTCACCAACCTTTGATCCAACTACACGGTCTTGAAGGAGATAAATCCTCATCATGGATGAGCTTCTTTTATAGAAAAAATGTTCATCCAATTGATAGTATACTATCCCTTCTCTGATCTCAACTGGGTATATATCTAAACTGACATGCATGAGTTATCCATGAGTGAATACTTAGTTATCTAAAATATAGTAGTTACATGCATGCAAGCATTAACTAACTGAACTCTCATTAATTTAAGAAGCTATTAAATTAATCTAATTGGACTTGACTCAGTTAACTGAGCCAACTAATTACAACTCAATATTACAACTCATCCTTATCTCTTTAACTGATGGATAAATTCCTCAATTAATAGATAAACTGTTGCATGTCGTCACTTAGGCTTCAAGTTTGTCTTTCCTTAACTAATTAACTCAAGATAAATTAATTAATTAATTTACAAACTGTTGTTAATATCAAATTCGAATTTTAGTTTCTATTTCTAGTCCAGGGACTGACTAAAATAGGAATCCATACTGAACTGCTAAAAATAGAATGCTATTTTTAGCACTTCCGTTTTTCATTCCCTATTTCCCAATACAGCACTGGTACCCAAACTATTATTTTTAGCACTTCCATTTTTAGCATTTCTTGTTTCCATTTTCGACAATAAGATCTACGAAGGAGGGAGCTCCAACTATACCCACCTAGGGTTGGAAGGAATCTGAGGCTCCATATTAGTTGAGTAATAAATTCAAATCTAACTGGAATTCAACTCATCCATATAGCTAGCATATTTGAACCATCGGGAAAATTTGGATGTAACTCAAAAAGGAAAATGAATGATAACCGTATTGTAATCTGGGCAAACATGACCATATTATGTTCAATTTGATTTATTTCTTTTCAAACTTTAATGTTTGTGTAATTGTATCAAGGAAATTGCATTTGGGATCATTTGGTATAAAGTCTTAAAGATTAAGATGACATTAACAACTAGGACATTGTGCATATAGTTAAAAATATATAGAATACAATTTTTTTGGGGTAAACCATGTTACAAGTGGTATCAAATCCAAGTTACAACATTGTCACCTAATGGGTGATTATGGAATAACAAAATGTGTGAATGTGCACAAAGAGTGAGAAAAATGTAGAGAGGAGTTGACTTCACACCTCCAATAATACCAACTGTGGGAACTAGTACTGCAACTATTGCAGAAGCCAACCAAAGTCTACAAACCCATAAATGTGGGTACAATTAGGAGAGGAATCTTGTAGTTCCAACACCTTGTTGTTAGAAATAATCTACCAATTGTGAGTAGAAATGATTAATTTAAGGGTTGATAACAAGAGATTGAGACAAGAACAAGACAAATTATGACGAGTCTCTTTGATAGACAATATTAAAGGAATCAGAACCCCAACCTTCATAATGGAAACAAGGCTCAAACACACCAACAAAGGGAAAACTATTTTGAGTCAGAAGTAGGACGAAACAATAATGGAGAGGAATATGATAATGGTACCAGTGGAAAAGGGTCCAAAAGAGAAAAAATGAATTTGAGAGAGAATTTAAAAAAATTAATCCCCTGATGTTTGATGGGGAGGTGGAAGAAGTTGCTGAGGCTTGGTTAATTAATATGAATAAGTAGTTTCAGATTTATGAGTACAACAATAATTTGAAGGCTAGGTTGGAGATTTACTAGTTGCAAGGTAAGGGCACCTTATGGTGGGAAGAAATTAAGATGGTTCTGGGAATTGAGGAGCATGAAGTAACATGGGATAACTTCCAAAAATATTTTAACGATAAGTATCCCACAAAACTATTTTATGATGAGAAAGTGAAGGAGTTCCATGACCTGAGGTTGGGGAAGTTATCCATGGATGAATTTGTGACCAATTTTACTTCTCTGCAGAGATACGTTCCCTATATTCGGGAAGAGTAAGCTAAAGTGCAGTTCTTTCTCAATAGTTTATTGATATTTATGAAGGATAGATTAGAGTTTGATAATCCAAGGACAATGGATGAGGTGATTCGGAAGGCCCTCATTTGCTATCAAAAAAAGAAGAAAAAGGGAGAAAAGCTTAGCAAGAAAGGACAAAGGAATTTTCAAATTACCAAGGGTGTAAAAACTACCAGCACTAAAAATGGACATAAGTGACAACAAAGTAGATATCCTAAAAAAAATCAGCAAAAACCCATATTTCAGAGTGAGACCAAGAAAACAAAAGTATCAAGCAAGCCATAACCTAGTCCATCCCAAAAACCTCCTTTATAGTGTTGGGGTTGTGGGGAGCCCCATTACTATAAAAATTTCTCCCACCATACCTAGTAAGATCAAGTCACTAATATCTAGGAAGCTTCTACAGTGGGAGAAGTAGCGAGGAGTTTAAAAAGGATTCATGCTTCCTTAGAGGACCACCAAGCAGAATATCAACCTACATTGATAGAACTAGAAGGTAATATAGCTAACTATTTTGTTTCTATTTTAATATATCAAGGATCTAGTTTAATATATGTAAGCCTAAAGGTTGTTGAGTTGTGTCTATTACAAAACAACAAATTTAAAGGCACTTGACTAGTACAGTTAGATACTAAGGCTAAAATAAAGGTAACCACTAAAGTAGAAAACTATCCTATTGAAATAGCGAGACATCAAATTGATGTAAACTTAAATATGTTTCCCTTAAAATCTTATGATGTCTTAATTAGAATGGATTGGTTGAAAGGACATCGATCCTTCATAAATTGCAAGGAAAAGACTATTAGTTTCCTCACAAAAGAGGGCATAAGACAAGAATCCCAGGGGATTAGGAGACTCATTAAGCTATAATCCATTACAATCACCCAGATAAGAAAGTGTATTAAAAAAGGTTGGCAAATTTATGTTGTACAAGTTAGATATTCCAATGTTAAAAATAAAGGAGTCACTATAGAAAACATACCAGTCATTCAAGATTTTCCTAGTATATTCTCGGAGGAAATTCTGGGGCTACCTCCTAAGCGAGACCCAAAATTCACTATAGAGTTAGTCCCTTGTGCAACTCCCATATCGAGAACCCCTTACTGAATGAGTATTCTAGAGCTAACAAAAGTCAAGATTCAACTGGAAGAATTACTTGACAAAGGATATATTTGACCATGTGTCTCACATTGGGGAGACCTTGTGATATTTGTTAGGAAATAGGATGGAACCCTGTGGTTATATATTGACTACAGGCAGCTAAATAAATTAACCATTAAAAATAAGTACCCATTTCCAAGAATTGACGACTTGTTTGAACAAGTTAAGGGTGCCACCATATTCCCCAATATATATTTGCACTCATGATATCATCAGATCAAAATAAAGGAGGTAAATAGTTACAAGGAAACATTTAGAACTCGATATGGTCATTTTGAATTGACTGTCTTGCCTCTTGGGCTTACTAATGATCCAACAACATTTATGAGCTTAATGAACAATACTTTTCATCCCTACTTAGACAAATATGTTTTTATCTTTATTGATGATATTCTTATTTACTCAAGGAATTTAGAGGAGCATAAGGAAAACTTGTCGTTAGTATTGCAAACCTTAAAAGACCGTCAATTTTATGAAAAGTTTAGTAAATGTGAGTTATAAAAAGAAAAAAATCAATATTAGGGACAAATAATCTCTTCTGAAGGAATAACTATGGATCCCAAGAAGATTAGAACCATTATGGAATGTCTTGTCCCTAGAAATGTGGCAAATATATGACCCTTCATGGGATTAGCTGGATACTACCATCAATTTATAGGGGGTTTCTCAAAAATTTCCTATCATATCACCTCCTTATAGGAAAAGGGAAGGGTATTTAAGTGGACAACAAAATGCCAAAACAATTTTGAGCAACTTAAATATTCATTGACCACAATCCCAGTACTGAAAGTGGCAGACCCCAAAAAAGAGTTTGTAGTCTATATGGATGCATGCCAAGAAGGAGTTGGAGGAGTCTTGACGCAGGAGGGAAAAGTAATAACCTACGAATCACACAAGTTGAAGGAACATGAAGAAATATACTCAACATGTGATTTGGAATTAATTGTGGTAATACACGCTTTAAAATTATGGCGACGCTATTTGCTAGGAAAAAAGTTTATATTAATGACTGTCCATATCAGTCTCATGAGTTTATTTAAGAATCCTAATCTTAATGTATGCCAAAACATATGGACCACATTTTTGAGTGAGTTTGAGTTCAAAATTAAGCATCTTAAAGGGAAAGAGAATCAAATAGTAGATGCATTAAGTAGGAGGCTTCGTTGTGTGTATGAACTCTCCTACAATCATATTGAAATTATTGTTTTTTATCAGATAAAAGAAGTCACCATAAGATATCTTGAATAAAAATTTCTTTGGCAGCAAACTCATCAAGCAAACAAATCTGGAACCCAAACTGAGTATGGTATAAATAAGGAAAACTTATTAAATTTTAAAGGAAGCTTGTATGTTTCTGTTTAAGCCCCGAAAATCGGGTCTGCAACAAGGGGGGTACCCAACGGGTCTGGACCTTGAAAGCAGTTCTTTTTCCGTTTGGGATGGTGGGTTTGACTGGGGATAATGGGAACAATTTCCCAATTTGTTTGTGATGATAAGAGTTGATGTTTTCCTTTCTAAAGATTTCTAAATAGAATGCTTTTAATCTAAATCTAATCTAAAACATGCAATTTTATTCTAATGAACAGAAACATCTAATTCTAAAACTATCCTAGGATTAACTTTTCACTTATGCGATCTAAAGTAGTTTCTAACAACAATGGGTAATAAATATCATTCAATTTCTACAAGAAAAGAATTCATTAAAAGTGAATTGGTTCGTATAAGAAATTAGCCGAAACAATTGTGAGAAGCATATCGCATAATAAGTTATTCATACAGTAAGCATAAAAAGAATAGTCACCACCATACAAAAGTGCCAAATGATAACTTAAACATTCAAGCTTTCATATATAAACAACTGAAAATAACATTTTACTTGACACATAAGCATAAATCATTAAGAGATAAAAGTATCATTGATAACGAGTCCTACTCATGGGTTTCAGCAATATAGATTTATCTTCTCATAATTCAACATCTACTAAGAGTACAAAAGTGCATTTCAGTAGCAGACATTAAACACAAATATCAATAAATCTCATTCCATTCATTGATCAAAACCTCCTCAAAGGGTGCAGAAGTGCATGTTTTGAAGAAATGTTTTTGAAAAATTTCTCGACCCCTCTCTAAATGCATGAGAGGGGTTTACATACTACTAGCTAAAGACTAAAAATAGTTTATTACAAAAATATAGGAGGAGGTTTAAATGGCCATCCTCAACTAAGGCAAAAATAAATCAAAAATAAAACTAAAACTATATCTAAAAATTAACTATGCCTCTGTTCTCTGAGATCACAAGCATTCAGCAATGGCTTTAGGAGCATCGGTTGGCCGACCTATGATTTTAGATGTCCTATGAAAACAGAATAAGCAAGCACTTGCAATATCTTTTTGACAGAATTTGTATGGCATTTTAGAGTCATACATTGACTGTGTGGTTTAACCAAGTGTTGCCAGTAAGTGTCCAAGTTCAACTTGGTTAACTTCTTGATTGACTCTGCCTTTTCTTAAGCTTTCTGTCTCTAGCTTGTCTGTAGTTGCTGTGATTTTGGGAGAAATCTCAGAGTGTTTTCTGATATCAGGTTTTCTTTATGCAAATTTCATTGACACAGTCAATGACGTTGCTTGCTGCTGTCGCTGATTCTTCTGCTACCTGTCCTACCTTTTTGATTTGTGCATCCCACTTAATGAAAAACATTTCTTTGTGGGATTCATTGATCTTGAGTAACCCTTCTCTCTTGCCTTCCTCCAATTCCTGCCAGTTCAAATAATCAAAAATTTTCTTATCTACTAAATCATAATCGAGTCACAAGTCCACGACTTGACTTTTGATTTTGTTGCTCATTTCGTAATGAGAGCTCCATTGCGATATTCTTTGGCAGAGTGCCTCTTGTTGTTGCAAGAGTTGGTCATTCAAGGCAAGGGCTTCTGAGACAAATTCTGTGACTTTGGGGTCATCTTTATGCATTTATAACATGGCCTATAATTGATGTTCCTTTTCGGCCAAACTACTTTGATACCCTAGTTGCATCTGTTGAAAGTCTTGTTGTAATTTTTCCAATTTTTCTTCCGCTTCCTAGTTAGCACTGGCTTGCTGTAACTGTTGCTGCAAAACTAAGATTTTTTCTTCTTTATCCTTATGCAATAGTCGTACCTCAGATGCTTTATTAATAGTAGCAGAAGCATAGGCTCTTGCGATATTGGATAACTTAGTCAAATTTTCTATAGGATCAGTGGTAGGGTCTCGTCATAGGACATCTAGCTACTCTGCCGCAGGTGAGATCACGCTGTCTAATTTTCATTTCTTTCTTTGTCTTCTTACCACTGCTTTGTGCTGTGGACTCTAAAATACATCTATAGGAGGGATTTCGTCTATCTTCATCATGATTTCAAGTGATGGGGCTATGGAATGTGCTCCCTTTTTGAAGCATTGAATATTGTTTCAATGACCATTTCTATCATTGTCTGTGTTGTATTTTCAGGTGTCTCCATGTTTTGCTCCTCGGTATTGATCAATTCATTAAATGTTTCCCACTCTTTCTCCAACTTAGTTCTTACTAGTTTTGTTGGCTGGATGAGGGGTGCAAGAAGCTTCACCTGTGTTGGTGATAAAACTTGTTTCTGGGTTCTCTCTAGATTGGGCAGTATCCCTAACTGACCCTTCACTTTTATTATGGTTGCTCTCTGACCGTCTGGACCGTTCGGGTGATTCTCTTCCAGACTTAGATTTAGACCTGTCTGACCCTGAGCTTCCACTTATACTGATGCAGGGAGTGGGTTACCTTACTGGTTCTAAGCGCAACTTGTCCAAGGGGAGGTTTGCTAATCTTTGTTCTTTTTAGAGTTTGAACTCTTGGAAATTCCACTAGGCAAAATTGGATTTGGGCCATGTGCAAAATTTCTTTAAATGTTCTCTTCTGCTGGAAGATGTCATCAAAGAGATCATCTTCTTTAGTGAATACCTTTATTTTAACAGTTGTAGTAAATTTTTTTATTACATCAAAGGGATCAAACTGCCTCCCTAGAAATTTAAATAGTCATAGACTCAGCATGTTGTTTACTTCTTTGAAAGCATGACCTAAATCAAACAATGAAAAGCCCCACAAGCCACAGGGAATTGCGGCCAGATGGCCTTTTTCCTGTCTTTTAATTCTTTGCTCATTCCTCCAACCTCGCAGGTTTGGTAGGCTATTTCATGGGCCATTAACTTATCAAGAACATACAAGGGAAGTACATGAGGGGAAGCAATGCTTTCAAATACTTTGATATAAGTGAAAAACTCTTCTCCAAACCATCTTTCAGCAGGAAGAATATCAACTTCAGCTTCAGAAGAAAATCTTGGGGGTCTTTATTATACAACATTCTGTGAAGGGGTAACCTAACTCCATGAAAATTTTTATAATGGGGTAAACATAGAATCCCACAATTCCTTATGGTAGACCTGAATGGGCAGGGGATTCTATATAGTCCACTTCCAACCCATGAGAGGAAATATGGAAATAGAATAGATTGCGTCGATGACATAAGCAACTAAAAAAGAAAGGAGGATAAATCCTTTGAGAGGGAGTTCGTTTATACCTATAGTTCCAAATAGCCGAGGCTAAGTTATCAGACAATATCTGGGCCCAATCAATAATAGTGGTTTTGGTGGCCGCATCTAATAGGGGTAGCCACTTGAATGAAAATTTGTTGATATCAGGCCTTCCAAATAGCCTACATAGCATTGCAACAACAAAACAATATGGAGAGGAGAGGGAACCAGTGTTGTACATACCATATTTGTCCTTTTTCAATGACTCTTCCTTTGTTGACCAGCTTTTGGTAGATTTCGCAAAATCTTCATTCTCTTTGGAAAATTTCTCCACGAATTGCTTGCTGTAGCTAGCCTGCGGCTCTAGTAAATGATACATACGTCTTAAATCCTGTGGGGTAAATGACCCAATAAGCTTCTGGTCCCGAGACTTGAATTGCCTATTCATTATATCAGCATTGTCTAATACGCATTTAAGAATGTCTATATAGGGAATTATTTTAGGCCTTGCTACTATGAAGTGCAGGAATGAGCATGCAAGTTCAGTGAGTGATGCTTCGGATGACCTGCGTGCATCTCCTGTAACCGTAACTTCCATAACTCTGGGGTTTTCTTCTTCCAAAAGATTATACATGCCTTCCCAAGTGGATATGTCGGCTTCTTTGGTACAGGTGGTGTTTGTGAATAGCGGTGTCATCTCTGTTTTCTCAGCAATTAGAGATTTTCCCTTCTTTCCCATTACGTTTTGCACACTGATCTATATATTTTTCTTCTTGCCACTCCTGCAAGTTCATATGTAAGGAACGAATAATGATAAGTGATAAGATGATGGAAAAGCCCTCTAATTTCAAAATCATATTAAATATATCACCCTACATGAAACAACCTTTCGATCAAATCTAAATATTTTCTCATAAACGACCATCAATAAACCACTAAGTTGACATTAATGCCCATAAATTGGTATTGGATTACGAGTAATATTTCATTGAATAATGAGCCCTGTTGATCTATGATAAAGTGATTTTGCGATTTGCTTCGCAATCTCGCAGATCGCAATATCACTAATCCTTTTCATTAACAATCATTTATTCCTTTATGTGACTGCAAGATGCGATTTGCGAGATGCTTTATCGCATATCACATGATCAGGATGTTTTATCTTAGGAGGTGCTTGCGACATATGAAATCTTTGATATGCGATGAGTCTATAAGGCATGGGATCTCGCATCATCACATTTTCAAAATTTCGAAAGATTTTTTATATGATATCCTCCTTTACCCTTTTCTGATGCAATGTTAAGAGAATGATTTTATTTGAGACTTATCATAATACTTAAGATTTTGGGTTTGTAGATGTTTTTCCTACGCTTATGATAGTGTGTTTTATTCAAAGGGAATTATGAGTGCTAGTTTTTTATTTTTTAGAAGGGTTCCCATTTACTTTAGTGTTATTAATACTAAAGTAAAAAGGGGGGTTGTTGCTGGCCACAATAGTTTCCAATGAGATTGCTATCAAATACTTAATTTTGGATGAATTTCATAGAAACCCTTAAGCTGCCCATCCCAGGTATCAGAAGTTATTTTTTGCCATAAAGAAAAAATATTTATGACCTGGGATGAGGAGGGATATTGTAGACTATTTAGCCAAATTCCTAGAGTGTCAACAAGCCAAGGCTAAACATCAACACCCAACAGGATTGTTTCATCCATTACCTATTCCAGAATGGAAGTGGGACGTCAACGCATTAGATTTCATTACAGGGCTACCTAAAAGAAAGAGACAAAATGTCTCAATAATCGCAGTGGCTGATAAACTGAGTAAAACCTCTCATTTCATTCTAGTACAATCTACATACAAGACTGTCCAAATTGCTGACATTTTTAGGAAGAAAATATTTCAGTTACATGTCATACCTAAATTAGTCATCTTCGACAAAGATGTAAAATTTACTTCTGCTTTTTTGAAGGATCTTTTTGCGGGCTTGGGTACCTAAGTTCAATTTAGTACTTCCTATCATCCACAGATAGATAGGTAGACTGAATGGTTCAATTAAGTATTGGAAAATATGTTAAGAATATATGTTATGTAACAACCAACCAAGTGGGAAGAATAACTCCACTTGGTTGAATTCATACAATAATAGCTATCACAACTCATTGAAAATGAGCCCTTTTGAAGTGCTATATGGGAGAATATGCATGACACCTACTAACTGAATAACCCAGAGGATAAGCTAATCCTAGGACCTGACATAACTGATATGGAGAAAACAACAAGAAAAGTGGGATAGAGTCTAAAAGCTCCCCAAGACAGACAAAAATCTTATGTGAACACATGAAGAACTTATAGGGAATTTCAGATTGGGGACCATGTTTTTGTGAGGATCAAACTTAAAGAGAGTACTTTGAGATGGGGAGGCTGCACAAAATTAGCCCCCTGCTACGATGGTCCATTTCAAATTCTGGAAAGAATTAGACCTGTAGCATATCGACTTTCCTTTCCAAGTCAGATACTAGTTCAAAATGTGTTTCATGTTTTTTTGTTAAAAATATGTGTATGACCCTAGAAATTTTATAAATTGGCAGGAAGTACAAGTAAGAATTAATGGTAATGCAGATACGTGAGTACAATAATTTATTGTTCAATTAAAAGAAAATAGAGAACTAATGGAAGCTTTATGATTGTGTTATCAGGTCGAACTAGGTATGGAGTTTATTGTAGAGTCCATACTTATCCTCGATCAAAGAGAAAGAATGTTATGAAGGTGAGTTATCACCTAGGTTAAAGTGCAATGGAAGCACTTTAGCTGGGAATAAGCCACTTGAGACGATGGTGATTTGATGAAGGAGGCATACCCAAATTTATTCTAGAAGCAAGGATAAACACCGAGGACGATGTTTCACTCAAGGGGGGGGAGATGTAATGCCCTAAGATCTTTAATTATTTTCCTTTTACCATTTTATTTTACTTCTCTAGGTTGCATGATTTATGAACTAGCAGAAAAATAAATGGATTTTTAAGTGATTAAGTTAATGTTAAATTTTAATTGTGTGTCAAATATAAATATTTATTAAATAAGTTTGGAATTTCATGGAAAAGATTGTCGATGCAGTTTTTCAACTAACAGACAACAAGATACAATTACCTATTTCTCTCTCTCCTTAGAGATAAAAATCTCAGTGGTAAAATACCAAGGAAGGAAGAAGAAGGAAGCTAGAGGTATCTAAGAGAGAGAGAAGGTATGGCATGACACTGCGTGTAGGGTGTTCTTAAGCTGGACCAAGAGCTAATGGAAAACCTAAGCCTAATTGAGGCTATGAGTTCCAAACTAGACTAGGTGGTCTTGATGTATGAAAAAACTAATAGAGAAACATTGTCTATGTTGTTGTTTTGAAGGTTAAAAGGCACAAGCGTTAGATTGAACGTAATTTCCAATCTCAACGTTGGGTGGTGTGGTCTTTTCTAGTGTGATTTTCAATTAGTTGAAAATGAGATAAGTAATCTGTTTGAAAAACAATGGTGATTATTATGACTATATAGAAAAATAAATCAATGCTAAATGATTTACTTAGGGAACTTGATACCCATATTCACAGTAGTTGGGAAGGCTTAAAAACTTATTGTGGAATTCATTATATACAAATTTCATGATCGTTTTATATATATGTATCAAATCCGATAAGTGTTTCGAAATTCGAAATTGCAGTGCTGCACCACACTACTAGGGTACTTCAAGGGTCACATGAACCCGAGAGTGCACACATGTTATAATTAGGTAGTCGTATGGCTGAACTGGTAATAATTTTAAATAAAGTGTGTATGTTCGAAATGTGCATGCTTGGGATGGCATGGAGGAGGGTTTTGATAATCCTAATTAAGGGGAAAAGCACAGTGATATAGAGGAAAAGAATTTTGAGATTATTCCCTAATTAATTTTTTTGGGTACTAGGTGCTAATAGAGATATAATTTTATTTTTCTATATGATGAGAAAACACCAAGTTGCAATTAAAATTTATCTATACTCTTGTTCATAAGATAGTTTAAAACAAAACCTTCAAAAATTCTTCTTAAACTGACTGGCTGGGGAAACCAGTTTAGTTCCCTAGTCGAGCTAGCGATACAGCAACCAGAGATCCGGTCTAGAAACCCACAAAACCTCGCTATGGAAACTTAAGAGATAAATAGAAATATTGACCAAAACATGAAGCAATAAGACCTGAAAGGTTCTATTAATATTTGAAAATTGTACGAGAATATTAAATAACAAAAGGAACAACGATCATAGAATATTCATGAAAGGTTGCAATAAGCAACCAGCAACAAACCACTGTAAAGTAACCACATAATCCCAATATAAAAAAATGACTGGGATGAATTATGAAACCCTCATTCAGAAACACCAATAAAAAAATACCCATGTTTATGCAAATATTAAATAGTTCCACGAAAATGTTGGCTGAAAAACAAAATGATATTGTCGTGTCCACTCAGCTCGACTATTACATCTTGCAAGAACAACTAGAGCCATACTGTTGGTCGCAGTCAATCCATCAATAGGACAAACGAAAACAATAAACATAGAAGTTATAGTTAGCCATTAAGGCTCCATGATTCAACACGCCCCGATCAAACATTGAAAACCTAAGGTAAATACAATGAGAACCCTAAAGGCAAAACCATTTACAAGATGGACCCAGAATCAATAACCTGGAAAGCAGAAGAGCACAAAAGTCAATCGTCGGCTTTGGTTCTTGTCCTCAATAGCAACTGAGATATTAAAGAAGATTTTAGAAAGGGTCAAAGACCCACCTACACGATTACCAAATCAAGTAATACCCATGTCAACCTAGGAGGAACTGGGGGTTAGCAAACCCGAAAAGAAGTTGAATCATGACAAGAAAACAACTTTTTTCCCTGCGATGATCTAGAAGTATAAGGGTTGACCTTCCAAAAAGAGGCAAAGCATTAGCTATCGTAAGTAACTACAATGGTTCTCTCTATGTGTAAAAATAAAAAGGAAAAGGAAAAAATTCAAGAAAGCAAAACAACTGATACATGTTCCTTTTCTTGAGGTGCGGTGTAATTGACTGTAAAACCTATAAACAGCTTTTTTGGGTCCAATCAAGAAGAGACTTCAAGAAGAAATTTAACCCCTTGACTCTAGGAAAACCAAATGTGAATGAAATAAAGAAGGGTTCAGTGGTTTCCTGGTAGAGAATCCAGAGTTGTGAGGGTTTGTATCAAAGCCCTCTTTCCCGCATTCACGAGAGAGCGAATGATGATAAGCTTGACCGCAAAAAGGCGGTGTGTACCAAAAACATACAGGAATGTGCTAGACTGTCGGATCATGAGCTCATAATATCTATGAAGGAGGGAGCTCTAGCTATACCCACCTCGGGTTGGGAGGAATACGAGGTTCCATATTAACTGAGTAATAAACCTAACTCTAGTTGGCATTCAACTCATGCATCTAGCTAGTCCGTTCAAATCATTGGGAAACTTTGCACGTAACTCAAAAAGGAGCATGAATGATAACCATATTGTAATCTCGATAGACATGACCATATCTTTTTCCATTCAATTTATTTCTTTTCAGACTTTAATACTTCTGTAATTATATACGGGAAAATGCATTTGGGATCATTTGGTATCAAACCTTAGAGATTAAGATGACATAGACGTGTGTATAGTTAAAAATATATAGAATAAAAGTTTTTTTGGGTAAAGCATTTTACAGACATATAGGTATCTTAAGCACATAAAAGCATAGCACAACCCCCTAAAAACAATTATTAAATTTACTAATATATATATTTACAAAATAATATTATAATTCACAAATAAATCTAAACAAATATCTTTATTTATAAATTTTGTAGTCATAAACATATATTTGTAACTAATCATCAATTCTATATTTGTATTGTTTGTAATTTATCATAAAATATTATATATATATATTTTTAAATGTATATTAAATAATTGTACTTAAAAAAAAAATTGGTGATTGTATTCAATTGTGATGTTATTATTATTTGTATTATTGAAGTAATATTAATAAAAAACAAGCATGAAAAGTTATGATTTCTAAATTTATATTTAATTATGGGCCTTACAAAAAAATCCATGTTCATAGTTATTTGTGATGTTATTATTAGGCCGATAGGCTTTCCTATGCATTAACTTCTTCGTCAACACTTTTACCCTGGAGACACTTGAACCAGAAAATGAAACAATGGAAAATCAAGAAAGCACAAAAAAGAAAGCACAATTTTTTTTTTCGAAAAAACTCACCAGAAAGGATTCTATGTAGAAAATCAAGAAAGCATGAAAAAGCTCATAAAAAGCAAGGATTGAAAGAAAAAAGCTCAGAAAAAGCTTTGACAAAACCCAAATCCAAAAGAACGGGATCAGGGGTTAATTTTGACGCCTGTATGCCCATTTTTTGAGTTTTTACACGTTAAATACGATTGGTTTCCAAATCTGCACGTCATCGCTGATTGGCTAATAATATTTGAAAAAGTCATATTAATGGGTATATTGAAAATTAACAGGTTGTAATATATATATATATATATATACACACCGCATATTGCAGTGACGACACTCCAGAGTCTGCACTACCCTCTCCCTGAGGAATTGACATGAGCATTTGTATGGACTTATACATATATGACCATGTATGGACTTCCATTAACTGATAGCGCCATTTTTCGTCCAATGTACAACTCTCGAGATTTCTTCGGAGGTATGCAATGAATTCATGTCAGTGCACAAAAATTCAAATGTTCATTTCGTGCCCATGATTTCAATTTTCAAACAATAGAGTTTCTCCGAAATTTTTTGAAATGAGCCTATTGCAAATGCCAAACATACCTTCCTTCTCCTTGACTATATCTGTAAGTACCTTATGCTTTGTTTTTCTTTTACTAGGTTTCGAACTCGGACCTCTTTCTTATGTTTTCAGCTTCCTGAGTTTCGAACCTTTGTTTCTACTTTTCTTTTTTGCAACTTTTAGGTATTAGAAGGATCAACACAATGCGGTTCAGGTAAATAAGCCCAACTACAATAACTTCACAACTAAAAATGAAACCCACAATTGGAGCAACGACAAGGATTTCCTCTTCCTCAATGAATCGAAATGCTATTATTACATCGATGGCAATGACAAGTGCTCACTTTCATTTTACAAAATCCTACGCGTCCCTTGCAAAGAAAAATATATTCATGGATACTATGAAGATGTCATTACTTAAAAAATAATGATAGATGGCGAAACTCATTTCGCAGACTACCATCTTCTGCAGGGTATCAGTTAGCAATGAATAGGTAGGTTCTTGGTTCCAATGAATATATTTACAGTCTTGATCAAAAGTGATTTTAATATATGAATAGAGTTTGTATTTCACATATTTGTAGTTTAGTCATGAGATCTTGCAAAATACTCTTCTTTTCACTGTTTTTTGAACTTTTTAGGCTTGTTCTTGCCAGAGTTTTTCTATGCTATTCACATGGATTTATTAAGACTCAACTTTCCTCTCTCCTCTCGGTTCTTTATGGACTTCCGAGTAAGACTCAACTCCCCTCTCTCCTCTCTGTTCTTTATGGACCTCGGAGCTCTTGGTTCCATCAGTGTCTCTCTTCTCCCCCTTGTCTCATCATCTTAGTTTCCACTCCTAGAAATCCTAATTTGACTACTAATCCACATAACTCAAATGCCCATCTTACCGATATATTGGCAAGGTTCGGTAAAATCCCTAGCCAAACCCACAAGGAGAAGGCTAAAGCAAGGTGAAAACCCCACCCAAACCCATAAAGGGAAAGCTAAGACAAGGTGAAAACCGAGATTAATCCCCCAAACGAACCGACGGTGCTTGATCCCCACACGAAAAATTTATAATCACTTTTCACTGTTATGACTAGCTCTAGTTCCACGGCCTCACCCTCCCTCCGTTTAGATTAGGAAGGAAGGATGATTTCAATGCGAAAAAAAATGATGATGGCTAGAACATTGCATCAACACCTGTATCGTCAAATATGGCATTTTCCCTTACGTTTATATAGACCTGTTTTTGTTGTTAGTATACACCTATCCCCCAAGCCAAACTGAGAATGATTTTAAATTTATATTATTTTTAAAAATGGTGTTTTTTCATAGTTTTAAACATTTTTTAAAATAAATCCATAGAACACTATATTTTTATATATTATATACCTTAACTTTACTCTTAATTAAAATTAAAAAAAAAAATACAAAACAGAGAATAATTGGGACTACGTGTTTATATATATATATATATAGTAATATATATATACTATATATATATATAGGAATTATATAACTGGAGGGTGCCTAATAAAGGATTTGGGTTAGGCAATAATTAAGCACAGAACCAATGTCAATAGTCACTGGTTGCTTATTTTAGTGAATACTTATATCACATAACTATTTCTTTTTTGTCTAATTTTAAGTTGCAACAATAATTACATCACTATTTTCAAGTGGAAGTAATTATGAATATATATTTTTTTTCACTTTATATATATATATATATAGTTATTTTTTAGAAATAAAAAAATACAGAAGATACATATTTTCCATCTATTTTCTCACTATTTCCATTAAAAAAAAATAAAAATTGAATATTTCAACAACTTGGAAAAATCACAAAAAAGTGTCATCAACAAGTCTCAAATGAAAGTGTAGCAACGACACTTAAGTTAATTGGTACAACAAAGCATGGAAATTTTGTAACAATCATAAATACAGATCACAGCAAAGTGTCATTAGCAAGTCTCAAATGAAAGTGTAGCAACAACAATTAAGTTAATTGGTACAACAAAGCATGGAAATTTTGTAACAATTATAAATATAGTTTGCAAAAATTAGATGAAAATTGTACCAATAAATATGAAAAGTCATGTGATGGGAAATTTAAAAGTAAAACCATCCTTCAAAAACTTGTCAAATTTAACCCCTGAACGGGATACAAGCAAGCAATTGGTAAAAAAGGCTTGGCCATTGTCTACGGATACCTTAAGCTTCTGTGCAGAGAAGGGCTCGTTGATGAAGCACTTCACATTCTACACTCAATGGACTTCAGTAGAGAAATCCCTGTTGATACCCAAATCTACATATACTCTTGGATTGCTGCACTGTCCAGAAATTATTGAAAGAAGGCAAGTAGGTCCACTCCCACATGAGAATCACAGGGGCTCATCAGAATCCCTACTTGGCTGCCAAGCTTGTTTATCTTTATTCGATGAAGCCTCTGAGTGGACTCTGTTTATGTGGAATTCTTTGCTCAGAGCTTATGTTAAGAATGGGTTCTGTGAAACCGAGTCTATGGAGATTCATAATCAGATGAAGTTATCTGGCACGGAGCTCGATAATTTTACGTTCTCAATCATGCTGAAGGCATGCAGAAGCTTCATGGACCTGCAACATGGGATGGAGATTCATGAGCAGGTTATCAAGACCGGTTATGAGCTTGATGTCTTTGTGGGAGGTGCACTGGTGGACATGTATTGCAGGTGCCATTCTGTGGAGGATGCAAACTAAGAGTTTAAGGAAATGCGCCATCGAGATGTGGTCACATGGACAACTATGATTTCCAGATTTGTGCATAGTGTTTTTCATGGTGAAGCATTGGAATGTTTCTGGAAGATACATTTGGAGGAACACAAGCCCAATTCGGCAACTGTGGCATCGGTTTTACCGGCATGCGAGAGATTGGTAGCTCTACGAAAGGGGAAGGAGATTCATGGCTACATTGTCTTAGGCAAGCTTGATTCCAACGTTGTTGTGTGGACTGCTGTAATGGACATGTATTCTAAATGTGGTTTTGTGGAGGACGAAAACAAAGCGTTTGACAAATATCGTGAAGGAGATGTCACTGCATGTAGTATTATGATTGTTGGGAATGGCAAAAAAGGGCATGTTACCAAGGCCTTAGAGATCTTCCGTCAAATGTTGAAGAACAGTGTGATGCCCAATGTGATTACTGTCGTACATGTTCTCTTGATATGCGGTGATTCAGCGGCTCTTCGGCAAGGTAAGGAACTACATGCTTATGGAATCAAGTGCGGCTTTGTGACCATTGTCTCTCTGCATTGGGCACTCAATAATATGTATGCTAAATGTGGAAGTATGGAGGTTGCGCACAAAGTATTTGATGAAAGCTCTAATAAGAGTGCCACTTTGTAGACAGTGATGATCGCAGGATACAGAGTAAATGGACATGCTGAGGAAGCCCTTAGATTTTTCCATCAAATGCGACAACATGGCATTGAACCAAACTTGCGAGTGTTTCTCGATATTTTGCCTGTGTGTGCCGACTTAGCAGTTCTGCAAGAAGGCAAGAAATTCCATGCATACATAATCAAAATGGAATTTTATCCCAATGTATTTGTATGTTCTGCCCTTATGGACATATATACTAACTGGGGAAATATTGAACTTACAAGGAAAGTGTTTGATAACATCCCTGATAAGGGTGTTGTGGCTTGGACTGCAATAATTGCAGCGTATGGTTTAAATGGGAATGGTAAGGAAGCTACCCTATTGAAGGTAGTGTATGAAGGTGCCTTTCTCCATTCGATTAGGTGAGACATTTTCAACTGTTGATTTGAAGTGTTCAATTCATTATCCCTCATCGTGCATCGCATCTGGAAAGCATGCACTGCGCTTTGACTGCTTTTTTAGTTATGCAAAACTTCACGCCCTGTTGAAGGTAATGTATGAAGGTACCCTGCTCCGTTCGATCATGTGAGACACTTTCAACTGTTGATTTAAAGTGTTCGATTCATTATGCCTCACTGCGCAGTGCATCTGGCAAGCATGCACTGCACTTTGACTACTTTTTCCAAATATCCATTGAGTTGCCTTCTTTTCACCTCCGAGTTCTATTGTGCATTCAAACACTTCTAGCAAGCCTTAATCTGAATCCTCATGTGTTCTCTGTTCATTAAGCAAAACGAGAAACTTCCAAGATGTGGATATCATGCCTGGGGGATCCATGAGCATCGTGCGAGAAAACCCTACTGCTGCCATTATCAAATTCAAGGTCAGAAGTATCGCGCTGGCCCATCACCATATCTTTGGGCATGATCTTCTTGTTGTGTTTGGGTCGAAGAGAGTGTGGAATCTCACTAAGAATCAGTGCTTCTATTTGGGCCCCAGGGATTATCTCTATACTCCTGTGCCTGATGTGCATAGGGTGTAGTGTTTTACAAATACTGAGTTTTTCATCAGATGGGATGGGCATTGGGATATATTTCTCGACGAGGATTTTCCCACAACAACGGATCACATTAAGGCGAATGCAGAGGAATCCAAATAGGTGTTTTTGCGTGTGCATATAAGCCAAATAGGTGTTTTTCCATGTGCATAGAAGCTCATATGCAGGTGCAAGCAATAAATTAATTTTTTGGTACTATGTTGTTTAAAGTTTTTGTAGTTTATTGTCTAGGGATGGATTATGTATGCCATTTCCTAAAATTATGTTTAGGTCTTTTATATATATAATAATTAAACTACATATTCAAAGTTTGCCTAATACCCTTTGTGATGTAAATAAATTTCAGTGAACATCAAATTGTTCTCATAATTTGCATGGATTCTCGCAACATATCATCGGCAGGTTTTTTTCCCTTCAATTTTGTGATTCCTTCCTTCTGGTCGAGGAAGGTTCCGGACCTTCACGTCTTACCTGAGCTCAAGTAAGGTCCTGGTTTTGAGTTCTGCTTAGTCAAAGAGAGGGCCTTACTTGCCTGAATAAAGGTAGCTCACTCAGAATATTCAAGACCTTAATTGACCTCGAATTATTTTATTTTTGCACAAGAGAAGCAAGGTGCCGGGTGGGCGTGGGGGCTGAGTTGTGCAAAATTTCACACCCTATTGAAGGTAGTGTATGAAGGTGTGAAGAGAAACATGATGGGAATGTGAATTGCACTCCCTCAAAATGGTGGGGTTTGGTGAACTACACTCCTTCAAGATGTAGTATCATTCCATATATGTATATTATTCTTTACAAAATGTAATAATAATATCATGGTTTCTAATGGAATTAACATTTTAATAGCAATATATCAACATGTTTTCTAATATTATGTTTTGACTTTCTAAATGCAATATACAATTATGGTTTTCAATGAAATATATTGGTAGGAGATAGTCATGGTGGCGTGGGTCACTAGCAAGCTTCGTATATGCTTGGCCATCTATAGAGGTTTCTTGATTTTGGGTAATTAACTTACTTTAAAATGAAATAAGACATTCAATGTGTTCCTTGTAATATAGATATAAACAAAACATCTAAAGAAAAGTAATTGCACAATGATCCAGTCCAAGAAAACAAGGTTTTCCATAAACCGATTAACTCTTCTAGAAAAATTCAACAATTCCAATTTAATAATCCTATCGGCCTCTCTTTGTACCTTTTGGGACAATTGCTAGCTATATGTAATGTTGAAATATGTATTATTTAAAAGAAATTATAAAAATTAGTGGTTTTAAATATACCTTGAATGATGATATTTTCAAAATATTATTTGTGATATTGTCATGGTCTTTTGTATAATTTTAATTATTCGTGATATATTTTTAAAATGTTATGATTATATCATATTTGTATTTTTGCAATATATATTGGTTAATAATACTTATTAAAATACAATATACCTTGTATGATGTTTCTTTCAAAAAAATATTTCGATATTGTCGTGAACATTTGTATAACCGTATTTATTTGTGATATATTTTCAAAATGTTATAATTGTATCATATTCCTCTATAATTTTGAATTATTATTTGTTAATAATATATATATAATATATTTTTTATATAATATTATAATATAATATATATATTATATATATATATGAAATTAAAATATAATAATCAAATGTACTTATACATTTTCGAATTATATTTGGTTATATTATTAAATTTATATTATATATAATATATATATATATATATATATATATAATTAAAATATAAATAATCAGTTATATTATACATTTCGAAAATGAATAATACTTGCAAACATTAATCTTTATTAAATTTAAAAAATAAAATAGTAATAAAATAAAAATATTCAACTTCTTAGTTGTATTTTTAAAATGTATGTTGTATTTTTGAAATATATGTTGACTCATAATGTTTTCAAGAAAAATAAAATAGTAAATTATTAAATTGAATGTAAAAATTTAAAAATATAGTATTCAACTTATTTAAGTGTAATCGTTGCAGATCATGATGATGATGATGATGATGGTTAAGGTCCGCTGAGACCAAATAATGATCTATCGGACCTAAAGACAAATTATTTATTTTGAGTTAAGATTTTATTCCTATGCTCAAAAAGCTTGGAGAGAAGCCTCTCGAGTTCACTATAATTATGGCATTGTAAAAGGCTAGGAAGGTCAGTATTGTAACAAAGGTTGTGAAATTGAGATCTAATGTGGTTGTATGCAGGGCACTCTAAGAGGAAGTGGTTTTCATCCTCGATGCTCCTATTTGCACAAATATGGCAGATCCTTTCTATCCATGGCGTTTTAGGAACTACCCAGCGGCCAGTTTCACTATGGAGCTCATGAGAATTCGTTCTAATTTTTGCTATATTAATTTTCTTTTTTGAGCTAGTTAGAATAGAGAGATACTTTTGATCTTCAAGGGTGGGGTTGATGACCTTCTTATAATAACTTAATTTTCTTTTAGACGCTAAATCTTTCTCACACCATAATTTCTCTTTGAACTTAGAAGTAACAATATCTTTAATGTTATTTATGTTTTGCAAAGCCTCGTTCTCATTGATCTCCCAATAGTTTAACCAGGCCCTTGTGTCCTTATGCCATCCTCAGTTAAGCCTTAGGTGATTTTGGCTGGAATTTAAAGCTAGCTTAGGAAGTCTATGATTGTCTATGTTATTGAGCTTGTGCTTATACATCAGAAACCTGAGCATAGCTAGGCTCTCAATAGAAGAAAGACCTGCTTCTATAAGGAGAATAGGATATGGCGTATTACTTTTAATTTTCAGGTTATAAGTTATAAAACGCTTCTGGATTTGCTCAATCTTCCGCCATGATTCTCTGGAGATGCTGCAGCCCCAAACTTCACATCCATATAAGATAACAAGAGTGACTAAAGTTTCAAAGAGGAACTTCTTTTTATCCCACATTACGAGGTTTGATGTTTTACAGTTATTTTCAAGACCAAAATAAGCTTTCCATCCCCCATTGATCCTTTTCTCAATGCTATGGTTCCAGTTGAGCTTGTGATGGATATCAATTCCTAGGTACTTGTAAGAATACACTTCCTCCAAGTTATTATTGTCATACGTAAAATTAGCGCAAGTGTCCTTCTTAGATTTGATAATCATAACTTTTGTTTTGTCTGTGTTAACAGTCATACCCATGGTAGAGCAGAAATCCTTAAGAAGCTTGAGCTGCTTATCAAGATCAGAAGGGCACCTTGCCAAAAGAACAATATCGTCAGCATAGAGAAGAAGGATAATGACTATCCCAGCTAATATTGTGCCACCACATCCTGCTTCTTCTAAATAACCTTCGAGCTTATCGATGTAAATGCCGAAAAGAGTAGGGGAGAGGGGGCAACCTTGTTTAACTCCGATGTTACACTTAATATCTTTTGACCACCCCTCATTGTTCTTTAGCTTGGCAATTATATTCTCGTAAAGCCTTATAGCAGCAGCTCTTAACTCAAGAGGGACCTTTAGCTCTTCTAACCTCTTCCAAAGGTTATATCTAGGAACTGTATCGAAAGCCTTTCTAAAGTCTACAAAGCAGAAAAATAAATTGGATTTATCATTACGACATTCCTCCGCAATGATCCTTAGCGTAACAAGGTGGTCTGTTGTTGAGTGATTCCTTCTGAAACCTGCTTGGCCTTTAGCCCGCTTACCTTCACTTTCAAGCCATATGCTTAGCTTTTTTTCCAGAATACTACCATATAATTTGGCTAAGAGAGGGCTGATCATAATTGTTCGATAATTAGAGGGGTTATTTGTATCTCCACTTTTAAAAATAGGGATAATGAGGCTCTCAGTCCAAGGAGTAGGGAACCCTTGCTTAACAGCTTGATTGAAAAGCTTGTGTATGTGGGGGATGACGACAAGGCCTCCAATTTTTAAGATTTCTGCCTGGTAACCTTCAATGTCCTTAGCTTTCCCATTCGCGAGGTGATTAACCCCAAACTTAATGTCCTCTAAAGAGAAGACTTCTTTCGTTGTGAGTAGGGTTTCCAAATTATCCGTGACATTAGGAGATTCATAAAGCTTTTTAAGATAAGAATTCCAATCGTGAAGAGCAATTTTATTATTATCCT
>APFE030820082.1:27084-42716 GCA_000404065.3 Pinus taeda | reverse complement strand
AATATTTTGATATTTATTATAGATAAATTAACTAATTAAATTTTATAAGTATGCTATTTGCAAAAATTCAGCTATAACATGAATAATAAGAGAGTATAGGACTTGCTCAATACATAACCTGGATAATAAGAGAGTATAGGACTTGCTCCATACATAACATGAGTCATTAAGCAAATTCCATTGAGGGTAGCGTAGAAATTTCAAAGCACCCTTCAAATGTAATGGTTTCTGGGACTTTAATGCAGTTTCGATCATTTAAACAAATTTTGTTGACTATATTGGATGGGAAAATTACCATATAACAAACATCACAATTTAAACGTCAAAATCGATCCTGGTGGAGGGAATCTGAGCATTTGGTGAAATCCAGGTATCTAAAGTGTCCTACGCGTTAAACCGTTGAGCTTGCCGCTCAGGCTGTTGTCCTTAAAACAGTGTAAATGTTAGCCTCTTTCTTGTATTGAACAATGGTAGTGGGAGCGTTTGAACTTTCCACCTTGTGTTTATCAGTGAGCTACACATCAACTATAGGTTACAGAAACACCAGACTGGTTGTTTTCACTTGCAACAATGAATTCATTTATTGGACAACCCTAATTAATTACTATGTCTGTTTGTCTGTGCTAGGACTTCGTCCAATTCTCTGCTGTAAAATTTAAGAGGCCAGCTCGGTCCTGTGGCTCAGTGGTAGAGCATTTGACTGCAGATCAAGAGGTCACCGTTTCGAACCCGGTCGGGCCCTGCGACTTTCTAGAAGAAGCTTTTTCCGATTAAAAGCAAGATCGTTCGAGCCCGGTCAGGCCTTGCGCCTTTCTGGCAGAAATTGGGTTAGATCGTTCGAGCCCGGTCAGGCCTTGCGCCTTTCTGGCAGAAATTGGGTTTTTCTTATTAAAAGCAAGATCGTTATATCAAGCACCAAAGAAAATGCCGGATAGCCGATGCTAATTGCAGTCAATAAACGGTATGCATTACTGTTTAATTACTTTTTCAGACTTACCGTTCAATTATAAAATGCCCGGATATATTACTAAGTAAACAATATAAATGTGAGAAACCAGCCGATGCTAATTACTGTTTAATTACGTTTTCAGACTTACTGTTCAATTATGTTGTTGATAAAAATAGGATAAGGGCGTCTGTTTGCAAGGAAATAAAGTTCAAAGTATGCCTGATTATTGGTCTCATAAAGTATCATGGTGGCACCAAAATGTTTGCTGCAAAAGCCCCTTATCTATCTGTGAAGATGATCGGTACACTGTGGCCATTCGTTTATGGGATCTTGAGCCTATGTCACAGGAATAAGTTAGGAGCTGCCAGTATCACATTTCAGGAGCTTCATGCATTTATTTACCCCTGTTAACACTTATATAGCTCTCGGGAGTAGGAAAAGGAGATAATATAAGCGTCTGGAGACTCTTTAGTAATTGACGTTGGGAGATTTGTGATTTAGTAGGTGGAGACTCTTTAGTAATTGACGT
The DNA here is from genome assembly GCA_000404065.3 of Pinus taeda. Lineage (NCBI taxonomy): Eukaryota > Viridiplantae > Streptophyta > Pinopsida > Pinales > Pinaceae > Pinus > Pinus taeda. Next base: position 41,238 of record APFE030820082.1, on the reverse strand, counting down.
TGGGAGATTTGTGATTTAGTAGGTCAGGATCGTAAAGGATATAAGATAAATTTATGATAAATTTATGGAGTTTAATCTATATCATTTTGATAATGATTAAAGATTTTTGTATTTAAGCTTTTGTGATTCATAATGAATTAAACAAAGTTTTTCGTAGAAATCGCATGAGAAAATTAAAAAAAAAAATCTGTCATCAAAAAATTTTGTTTAAATAATTAAAAACGCAAATGAAAAATTTTAAAGACAAATACTGGATTTAAGGAGGATAAAAAGACTTGTGTTATGTACATTCGATTTAAGGAAGATAAAGAGATCTGTCTTATGTATATTGAATAATATTTTAATTGTTATGTGAGTTATTCGATTTGAGAAATTTAATCTTAACTAAATAAATTAATTTATTGAAATAAACTAAATTAATTAGTTTATTGAAATGTTTTTTAAATAATTAATTGTGTGATTAATATAATATTTATATTTTATTTTAACATTTTCCTTTATGATGGATTCACTTTGTAGTATCTGATTATTAAACTCTTTAACATGTTATTCCACACTCTTTCAAAAGGCACAGCCTACATGTATAGACTCATTTAAAAATAAAAAAAATATATTTTTGCATGTTATTTTTCCCTAAATATTTTAAGAATTTATTATTAACATGACACCTATCTGTCCCTCTGCGGATTGCGGATTGAGAGTTCGTATGTAAATAAATTGAGTAACCCCAATTTACCTGGCCGAACATTTTTTAGATATGGCTGGACTTCAGAGTTAAATTTTATCATCTGAGCTTTCAGAAGTTTCAATGCAAACAAAATCTCTGGAAGATAAATACCACCTTTCTCATACAAAAAATTGCTTTAAAATGTATCTAGGTAGATGGATACAGTCATTCTTATCTCGATTTTGATTTTCCGAATATCTTGGAATTTAAGAATTAGGAGACCCTCTTCTGAACCTCAAATTATGTAACTAAGCATATTGGCCACAACAGAGAACTGTTGAAACCCTGCGGGAGTCTTCTGCAGCGCCTTCGAAAGATTCGAAAGCCATGCCGCAAATGAGCAGTAACAGTTCACCGTCGAAGCCGCTGCCGATGACTGCTTGCAAAAATATATGAGGGCATGAGGAGATTCACATCTATCCAATTCGCAAGTTTCCAGGTCTTTGTATACACGCTTTTGGGCTGTTGTCTGTCGTTTTCACTCTATATTAGAACCCTCTGTTCGTATAACGGTCAACTTTTGTTTAGTTACCGTTAAGGACGGTTATGGTCCTGCGGATATTGAATAAATTATATAATGAAAATAATTATGTTGTATTGGATTCCATGTTCAATAACCAGGTCGGCCTACTCAGACCCTCAAGTATGGTTGTTCTGGGCAGGGGTAATGTTCTAAATTGGAAAAATCACGAATATATAAATGGGTGTTCTTTCCAAAGGTTAAACAGGTTAAAGTTGGTCTTGAATGGTAGCACTCACCTCGTAAAGTTCCGAAGGTTATGATTCTTTGATCAGAAAGGGGTAGAAATATAAATATGTAAATTGAAAATAAGCGGACTTGTAAATAAGTATATGATTCTTTGTTCAGAAGAAAATATAAATATTCAAATTGAAAATAAATGAAATCATCAGGAAACAAGGTTATGATCATTTATTTGAAAATGGGTAGAAATATAAATCTTGTAAGATTTTATTTATTTTGAGACAAGATATTAGAACCATATTAATATGGCCAATGGTTTTGTCATACACTATTTGTCATTTAGTGTAGTTGATCCTAACATGGTCACTTACATGATTTTATTATTTTTTAGTAGGTAATAATCACTGTATTCAAGGTGTTTTTCATTTAATCTACTCATTCATGGATTTGCTTATTTATGAGCCAGAAATCATGCTTCCCTTATTGAACTTACTCATTCATGCTTTTGCATATTTATGAGCAAGAAATCATGATCTTGTAACTTGGTAATTCATGTTCATGGTTCCACACATTTTTGTGTAATCAAATCTAAACCTTTGTCATAGTTATCATTAATAAATAATCATCTTCATCAAGGTATATTTAGAAGTATATAATGAAAATAATTGTGCTATCCTAGATTCGATATACAATATCAAACAAGTGTGACCCCATTCTCATCTTGTTAAAGTTTGCAAACACTATCCACCTTTCAAATTGTTAAGATTTTTTTCCCTAGAAATGTGTTTAATCATGATTGTGCTTAGAAATGGTGAAATAATGGATGGGCCAGTTACAAATTTATGGTTTCCTATACAAAAATCAATGAAAACCGGAACATGTGAGTCAAATATGAGCAAAACCATATATCACCAAGGCACAAGCTTGTGATTCTCTACTGAAGAATGGGTGAAACCATGAACTATTCATAGTTTTCTCCATTACCAAGTAGGCATTCAAAACTTTTCTCATAGTTTTGGTTTAACACATGTAGAAGATTTTTAAGCCACATGTTTCAAGTGAACACTTCACTTTTCGTCAAAGAAAATATCAGTAAGAAAAATAACAAGCATAACCTTTTTCACCAACCACAACCTTGTACCATATTTGTTCATCATCTAAACCATTTCTAGTAGGGAAACTTAACCTCACAAGTTGCTTATTATTGTTTCTATGCAATTCCATTTAGGGAATCATAACAACATGGTTTCATCCTTCTCACCCAAGAGTTTCATTTGTTTCATGATTAGGACCCTACACGATGGTTAATGTTTGTCACACAAGACCACATGAGGAGGATAATGAGGTCTCTAAAATTTTAAATATTTGTGTAAAAATATTCTAGCTTATATCTATCTCAACCTTTGATGACTTATCAAACTATGTTGAAAGATAAAAACTCCACATGCAAACCTATGGTTTAAAGTTCTATAATAGAGATATATGCAAGCCTTGTTTTCTCCTTCCTATTTTATGTGAAATTCATTCTGCTTTAGTTTATTGGGATTAATACATGTTGCATTACATGACATCTAATCTGGAGTGGATTGACATATAATTTTTCAACTATTTTTGTGCTATTGCGGCGGAAAAAATTGGAGTTTATGACTTGAAAAGGAGTTATGAAACAAATGTCTCTTGTGTTTCTATGGAATACAAAGCTATAATTGCAAACTAAGAAATATATCTAGTTCCATGAGAGAGGAACTCTCAGTTATGGTCTCCACTTGGTTCTTCTTTGATCTTCAAATATAAATAGGTTCTGCATTGAGGTTTGACATATTTGGCTTGGTCATCTTGCCTTTCCTTTTCTCCTTAGTGTGATCCTAAACAAGAGCACAATGAGTTTGATCTCTTGTTCCCCTTCCTTTCTCCATAAATTGCACTTCATGAGTAATCTTGTTGATACCGTAATTTATAATTTATAATTAGAATTAATATTTTGGAATGATATAGCTATTCATACACCCATGCATAGATAAAGTCTTATCCTTTTATTCACATGACAAAATCTATGATGATTCTATTAATCTCATTAACCACCATAAGAAAAACATATAGTATATACTATTTTCCATTGTGGCAATATCATAAGTAAAGACATTTAATTGGTAAATGTATTAAATAACATGAAAGGAATGTTTTAGATTTGAGTAATTGTATAAGAGGTAGAATTGATTTATTTTCTACTTAGGTGTATTTTAAAATAGGGTTGTAGTTGCATAACATCATTGTTAAGAAAATGGAAGTGGAGGTATTATCATTGATTCTGGAATGACATATATTAGTATGTATAGATAATGCATGTATTATTGCAAGTTTATATCAAAGTTGCAATGATTGGCAATTTCCAAATCTCTGCCTACACTCCAATTTCCAATTCTAACCTTTCACTTTGCAAGTGTTAAGAAGACAAGGGGTAAGAACACACATGAATGGTGTTTTTCTTACTTGCCATAACATTGATACATTGTCCAAAATGTAGAAGTGAAGAGAAATATTTCTTCCTCAGTACCTCTGCACTCTATACATGTCTCAAAAGTTGATGGCACTATCAATTTTGGTGTTTTAATAAGCCACCTATTATTTATGGTCTTCTACAAGTTCCAATTTCATTGGGTGATTGAACCCCTTAATTCAGTCTTTAGCTAATTGATTATGGTTATGTTTAAGATATCAAATATGAAATCAACATTTAGCTTTCTATGCCATTAAACTATAACCATTGTGTAGAGTTTGAAGGTGCAAATGAAGCTTTCATTGTGCTACCTTTGCACCTGCACAATTAATAATTATTTAAAAAAACTATAACCATTAAATTTTAGAAAATTAAATTATGTGAGTATTCAAGTCTGTGAAATACCACTACTTGTGAGGGATACAAAGGGTATTTATATGTATTTTGTGATAAAATTTTACTTATTTCTATGTTTTTGCAAAACTTCTGTTATATTATATAATATTACAAACTTGAACCAATTGACCTTGATCCAATGTAGTTGTGCACTATGCATAGAACCTGTGTATCCACCAATAGAGGGTCAAATCAAAGAAAATGTTCCAATTGATATAGATTGAGAGCCATACTTTGTTGCAGAGGCACTTTACTCTACTTATAAATACTACAACGTCTCCAAATCTACAACTACTACAATGGATTTTGAGTAAACAACTACCTTTGTGTCTCAGTAGCCTAATCAATGAATTGAAACATGAGACAATGTTTACTTTAATATCATAGTTCGCTTACCTTATGACCTAAACCGAGAACCCACAAAGGCGTAGGAAAAGGCATCATAGTTAGAGGAAGACATGCCATCTCCCACTCTTCCACCAACATTTCACCTGGCATCCATTCCAAGTTGAAATTTTGTTGCAAAGCCTCTAGATTTGGATCATATTATACTCTGAGGGCTATAACATGTTCCAATTGTAGCATAGCTAGTTTTAGTTTTGCAGCATTTTTTATAAAAGATCTTCTTTTCGTTAATGATGTCACTATGAATGATGTTTCAACATGGCTTATTTATCCTAGGGATGATGCAAAGACAGCACAAACAAAGCTAATTCCAGTGCCTATAGGTGTTCCTACATCTGCATATGTTCCTAGACAAGTTATTCATGTATATGCTTATGTTTCCAGCTTAGTGTCATTTTCCTGTGTCGTTCCGCCATTTTCTCGCTTCTAAGAAGTGTTGCAAATTTGCATGAATTCAATGAAAGGATCACATGAGGCTTCCACATGTCATCCACAAGGTATATATTTTTAAATTTTTGACCTACGAAACAATAACAAATATATTAATTTATACATCATGCGAAAGGTGTTGAAATGTGGATTTCCCTTCTGTATCGTACACACATTCCCTGCGCCACACAAATTGTAAAGAAAAAATCTTATTCTTATTCTTGGTGTTTATAAATAATTGTGAAATAAATTCTTAGGGGATGAGAAAATACTCAATTTGATTTGGGTGTTTTACTTGCATAGTACTAAGCACAATTTTGCTTCTTCAGTATGTTTACGACTTCTTGCTCATTAACCTTGGTAGAATTTTGTTCTAGAGTTGCAATTTCACAGTCTAGCTTTTTGATCCGTGACCCATAAATTGAAAAAATAAGAAAAGAAGAAAACATTTTGAATTTGGAAAACAATGCAAATAATTATGTCTTGAATGAGTATCATAAAAATTGCAAATAATTGAATAAGTTTGATTGAAAAGTTACCTTCTAATATGGCCAAAGAGGCACTTGATCGTCATGACAAATATTCTTCATAATTTTGTTTCCTATTGACAATTTTCAAGTAGATTCTACTATTAGAAGAGAGAATAACTAAATAAAGTTGGGCGATTTACTCTGGGTTGTTCTTTCCCTTGCATTACACAATCAATTACTTGTTGAATGATTCTTTGCAAGCTTGGGTGCTTGCTTTATACGGTCTAATTTCACCATTACGCATGTTTGAATGCATTACACAATGTAATTGCATTACCAATTCATTGTTACGCAAGCTCGATTGCATTAGATAGTAGATTTGATTGATTTGAAAGTTTGATTGATTGCTTTATGTGTAATTAATATTTACTATTTTGTTATTCAAACATGACCAATATGCTAATTTCTCTGTCATGTAAATTTTTTTAACAATTTTAATCAACGTCATGATTAATGGTCATAGATAATACTTTATTTTCGTAGTAAATTGCAGTTCAAAGTGCAGAGGTGCAGATAAGTGTGATTAGAAATATCTCTCTTACCTCTGTAAACCTTCGCACTCTGCATTGCGTAAAATAAATGGGGGTAAAAGTATGGATATGGGTTACACTTTTTGGAAGAATGAGGGCGTGCTTTGCTGAAAAACAGATGCTTGATCGAGTAATTTTAAGCACACGATCAAGATCGAGTTGTTGAGGTGCTTAAAAATAGCTCAATTGAGTGTTTAAACAAACTCTCAATTGAGTTGTTTTCTAACCCAAGTCAACAACTCGATCAAGCCTTGAACTGTATGATTCACCATTAATACCATTAAGAAAAGTTGGTAAGACTACGAGCGGGTTAGTTTTTTAATTGCTCGATTGAGCTGCTAGATAACCATTTCCCCTCAATTGAGGGCTTCTTTAACTCTCTTTTGAGAAATTTGAATTTTTAATTTAAGCACTTGATCGAGCTTCAGCACCTCTTCTGCATATTTCTCTGCAACCCCATTTTGCACTCTATTGGATTCAGGGCAGAAATTGTCCTTAAGTGGTGGAGTTGATCACATTGGATTCGTAAAAAAATCCTATATTCAATGACATGTGAATTTGAAACTTTCAAATTCATATGATATTTTTCATCTAATTTCTTTTATACATAACACTTGAATTTTTTTGGGACAGTTTCAAAGGGGCTGAATAAAAAATCCATAACATAAATATACACAATGAAAAAATTTCAAAAATACCGCTATCTTTGTTTATGAGTCATCTTCAAAAGGGTATTATTGTGTTTTTCAATTTATTTTAAAGAGTTTCAAAAAATCTACCGTGAACACATGTGTCTCCCAAAATTTTAATTGAAATATTACTTTGCAACTTTGAAACTAATAGAAAAATAATTTTGCATAAATGCTAATTTCTGATTGAAAAACTTTTTCTCTCCATGTGAATTCATGTATATATATATTATATATATTATTATTATATATATATATTAAGTTATGCTTATTGCGACCATATGCAAATCTCTTAAGTTTTGTGAAAATTGCCAGCATATATTGCATTAATTGAAATTTGAGTTATACGACACTATTTTTTTTTTTCAAAAAATTTCTTTAAGACAACAACATAATTCTCCACATATTTTCTTTTTACTCCGAATCAAAATTTGTAATTCTTATATGGATTTTGAGGGGTCCAATTCGATAAAAGAGGAAAAACTTGAATTTTCATCGCCAAATTTAGCCCAAAATTGTAACACATCGTCATGCTTTCACCCATGGATGACCATCAATTTCTTTTGTGACTATTAATTTCTTTCATGAAAAGAAAGAATTATCTTTTACCATTAATCATGATGTTGATTAAAATTATTAAAAAAATTAAATGAATGTGAAATTAACGTATTGTTCATACTACTTATTCATGTTACTTAAGTAAATATTTATGAAAAAACAAAAGTTTAAGATAAACGTTAAAAAAGGTCATTACATCACACATACATTTTCAAACAATCATCAAATCTATAATTAAAGTAAGGCCCATTTAAGAAAAAATGCTACAATAAATAAGAAATATGATAGTTATATACTATCACTAATATTCTTAGAGATATTAATCCCAAACAAAGGATTGTACAACCTTGAGGTTTTAATATGTATAGGCGACACATTGATTAGAGGTGGAATGGAATGAAATGGAGTGACGACTTGTAAACTATCTTCATTATGAGATAAGAATCGTCACAGAATGGTAGCTAACCCTCATCAATAGAAGATGTCTCCAACGAAGAGTATGTTGTACAAGTCTGCCAATAACAATGTAGAGAAATTACACTTGTCTAGGTCCCATGAGGAGGCATGTAGCTTCTAGCACTAAACATGTGTCCAAAATCTGGCATCTTTCAAAGTTACAATACGTTGAGATACCGGTAATATGTTTCGTAATTTTTAGGTGATGGTGTGTGATGAACGCGAGCATGGATTATTTTGGCTTTATTTTCAAAGTGTGAGGCAACATGGATAAGCTATCAGTCGAATAGTTAAATCATCATGCTGCACAAATCTGTTATATTCTTTTAGTTATAAGTTAACGATTAACAAGTAAAACACCATAATCAAATTGATTTGTAAAAGTCTTTCCTCATGTCTAAAGAATTTTAAACACTAAAGAATAAGAATAAGAATTTCACTTTACACAATAAGAATTTCACTTTACAGTATGTGTAGAGCAAGGAATGCTGCACAAATCTGTTATATTCTTTTAGTTATAAGTGAACGATTAACAAGTAAAACACCATAATCAAATTGATTTGTAAAAGTCTTTCCTCATGTCTAAAGAATTTTAAACACTAAAGAATAAGAATAAGAATTTCACTTTACAGTATGTGTAGAGCAAGGAATGTGTGTGGAAGGAGCAGGATGTGAAAGAGACATCCGCATTTTTGCACCTTGCACGACATATAAATTAAGATATTTGGTATAGTTTCATATGTTAAAATTTAAAAATATATATTTTGTGGATGACATGTGTAATCCTCATATGATTATTTCATCAAATCCATACAAATTTGCAACTCTTCTTTGAAAATGACGGAATGGCGCACACACACACACATATTACACTATTTAGACTAAGTTATGCTATGTGACGACACACAAATCTCTTAAGTTTTGCGAAAATTAGCAAGGATATATATTGCATTTAATTGAAAATTGAGAGATTATATAACACTATATTGTTTTTCAAAAAATATTATTAAGACAACAACATAATTCTCCACATATTTTCTTTTTACTCCGAATCAAAATTCATAACTCTTATATGAATTTTGAGGGGTGCAATTAGATAAAAGAGGAAAAACTTGAAATTTCATCACCACATTTGGCTCGAAAGTGTAACCCATCTTCATGCTGTCACCCATGGGTGACCATTAATTTCTTTCATGATCATTAAATTCTCTAATACCTTGAATTTACTGTGAAAATAAAGCATTATCTATGACCATTAATCATGATGTTGATTAAAATTATTAAAAAAAATTAAATGAGTGTGAAATTAAGGTATTGTTCATGTTACTTAAGTAAATATTTATGACAAAACAAAAGTTTAAGATAAACATTAAAAAATGTCATTATATATCACATAAATTTTCAAACAATCATCAAATCTATAATTAAAACAAGGCCATTTAAGAAAAAATCCAACAATAAATAATAAATATGATAGTTATATACTATCATCAATATTCTTAGAAATATTAATCCCAAATAGAGGATTGTACAACCTTGATGTTTTAATATGTATAGGCGACACACTGATTAGCTGTGGAATGGAATGAAATGGAGTGACGACTTGTAACCTATCTTCATTATGAGATAAGAATCGTCACATAATGGTAGCTAATCCTCATCAATAGAGGATGTCTCCAATAAAGAGTATGTTTCACAAGTATTTCAATAACAATGTAGAAAAATTACACTTGTGCATGTCCCATGAGCAGGCATGTAGCTTCTAGCACTAAACACATATGTGTCAAGCATTTGGCATCTTTCAAAGCTACAATACATTGAGATACAGGTAAGATGTTTCTTAATTTTTAGGGAATGGTGTGTGATCAACATGAGGGTGGACCATTTTTGCCCTATTTTCAAACTGCGATGCAACTTAGATAAGCTATCAGTTGAATAGTTAAATCATGACGTTGCAAAAAGTTGTTATGTTCTTTTAGGTATAAGTGAACAATTAACAAGTAAAAAACCATAATCAAATTAATTTGAAAATGTCTTTTCTATTATCCAAAGCATTTTAAATACCAAAGAATAAGAATAAGAATTTCACTTTATAGTATGTGTAGAGCAGGGAATGTGTGCGGAAGGAGCGGGATGTGAAAGAGACATCCGCATTTTCACACCTTCTGTGCTACATATAAATTAAGATATTTGGTATAGTTTTATATGTCAAAAATTTTAAAAAATATATTCTGTGGGTGACATGTGTAATATTCATATGATTATTTCGTCGAATCCATGCAAATTCATAACACTTCTTGGAAAATGAAGAAATGCCAGAACGACACAAGCAAATGACACTAAGGTGGAAACACAAGCAAATGCCAGAAGAACTTGACTAAGAACATAAGCTGATGTAGGAACACTTATAAGAACTGGAATTGGATCTGTTTATGTTGTCTTTCCATCATCCCTAGGACCAATAGGCCATGTTGAAACATCATTTGTAGTAACATCATTAGTGGGAACAAGATCTTTTATCAAAACATCACAGAACTAAAACTAGCTATGGTACTACTAGAATAGGCTATGGCCCTGGAAATATAATAGGATCCATGTCTAGAAGATCTAGAACATAGTTTCAACCACAAGGGGGTGCTAGGCGAAATGTTGGTGGAAGAGTGGGATATGGCACGTATGCGTCTAACTTTAATACCTTCTCCTATGGCTTTTTGAGTTCTCCTTTTAGGTCATAGAGTAAGTGAATCTATGATATCGAAGTAAAGATCGTCTCAAGTTTTGATATGTTATTGTGAAAAGTACAAAGAAAATTTTCATTGTGCTTTTTCCACATTTTGCAAAACCTTAATCAATTAATTAGTAATAAAGGTAAACACTATACTTTATTATTACTATTAATCTTATTTATTATTTATTATTTAAAATAAACTCTATATAGATGGCAGATGTCTCTTCCAAAAAAACATTATCATCAATGATTTAGAACTTCTTTCAGATCACCAAACTATCATAATTTGAAGTTTGGATGCGAGTCTTTATGTAAGTAGGATAAATGGAAAATGCTACATAAATAAACTACTCATTAAAATATTTGATAATGAAAAGATATACTTACCTAGTTGATTTTCATTTTGTGAAAACGTGTTTGACTCATTTTCAAGGTATGCAAGAGGTTGTTCTTCTCGCTTCCTGACCAGAAACCTGTTAAATTCCATTACTCAAACTATTTGAAATAGCCAATAAAAAATTAGAAATCGGAAAAGTTAAATAAATTGAAGTGTTATGATAGTGTTTCTACATTGTCGTGGGTCATTCATAATTTAGTTTCATTATTTAATTTGCAGATGGCCATACATTCCTTAAAATGGTTTTATATACAAGTCAAACCAAAATTACCATTACCATGTCACATGTAATAAATGGTTAACATCGTGACCAGGGTTCTAGCTCACCCCTTTGCGGCTCCGATATGGCTGCCACATGGAAATCTTGAACCAGTAGTGTAGTACTCGAGGATATTATTTTAATGCCTCAGCCTTCACTGCTATGGGTTTTATGAGTATAAATTCTAGGACTCCAAAATAGATTAAGCACATTTTATAAGCTATGTCGAGTGTTAGGGCCGATGAATCTTCTTCGCACTTCATGTTTCACCACTGCCTTCACATACCAGATTCATGATTTAACAAACTTTCTGACGAGGTTGTTGCACAAGCCATACCAAGGACTTCCTATGCCATTTAGATGGTTTTGATGAAGTTTTTGCCATTGTAATTGAAATTTATTGTTTTTGGTAAGTTTTTCTCCTGAGGTTTATTTTTGGATTGCATTGAATATTTTTGAAATATTTTATAAATTTATGAATGGGGTAATTTTAATTGTTTGATAGATATGAATAAAGTTAATTATTTGATTTTATTGTTGTTTATCAAATTTTCAAAATATTTAAAAAACCTATAACCAATTAAATTTAATTACAATATCTTTAATTTTAATCTCCACATTCACTCAGTATATACATATATTTATCTTTGAGAATGTACCAATTCAATTAAATTTAGGATTGAGTCCTCCACATTCACTAGTTTATATATATTTTTTGGGGATTTTGATGTTACAATACAAATTTAATTCCAAGACTGAGTTTTTTCTGGATTCGAATTCCACATTCACTCAGTCATGTGTATATTTGTTTGGGTTTGTGGATAGGGAATACTATATCATATATCTATATATTCTTGGTCTCTCTTTTATCCAAATTCAATATAAACTTTAATTTATAATAATTTATATTTTAAATTAAAAATAACCTTTAATTTATATTTTTTTGATTTTTTTTAAAATAAAAAATTATAAATGACTTTGAATTTTTAAAATTTATAAAAACATATGTACTCCAACTGCTCATCTTTTTTAATTGGAATCTATTTTATGTCTAACTTGCAATTATTATTTTGATCCTTTAGAAGATAACTTTCCGTCAAGTGAATCCAAATATGTATTCTAATAAAATTCAGCCAATTTCAAGTGGCATGAGGGCTTATGTCTCATGGGGGCTTATGTCTCATGGGTAGCAAGGGTGTTTAACCAGAAATTATAAAAGTATGGAGACCACACATCATCGTTGTTGACATGGCATACCATCTATCTTATCTGATGTGATGCCCTTTAATGATAAATCATAAAAATATTAAATATTAAATATTAAATAATAAACTATAAAAAATAATAAATAAATAAATAAAATTACTAATTAATTAGATAATTTTAAATAAATATAATATAAGAATTAAAACAAGAAAATATTAAAAATTAATAAAACTATTAAAAAGTAAATGCAAAAGAATAAAACAAAAAAACAGTAAGTTGCATGTTGACACATGGAGTGCGTGCATGTGGTTTTTCTTCTAATGTTTATTTTATTTAATAGATGGTGAGGAAGATGAGAGGTATTCCATCATTCCATGATTTCACCATCCATTCCCTTGGGAGAATAGTGTTCTAAGACAAAGGATTACCTCGTAGTAGTACATTGATTGAGAGATTAGGGGTGGCTAGTTGTAGCAAGTTTTTGTGCAACTGAGCCTATGGTTGGGTGGAAAGTCGTCCCCAAAACCTTGTTGCACTTAGAAAACTTCAACTAGCATTCAACCCCGTAAACACAAGTAAGTATCTCTACTTATAGTTTTGAATTTTGATGTTAATTAGTTGATAATTTCATGTTGATTATAAATTGCTACATTAATCTAATTAATTATGTGTTAATATTTCGGGGCTGATATATCTTATTCTTGGAAAAACGTTGCATCATATATATAATCAACAACATGGAAAATCACCAAGTTGGGACAAAGTTGAGGTGGTGTCATTTGCATTATCATCTGAGCTCTTGAAAGTATCGATGCAAAACAAAATATGTGGAAGATAAACGATATCTTTTCGGTGCAAAAATTTACTTCAGGTTGTATTTTTTTGTATTTTTGTGTTGTGTTTTGTTTAGTACAGGTAGATTAAATACATATTTAAATCTGCTTATTGTAGATTTTAGGAATATTTTAGAATGGGTTAAATAATTGATTAATTTTCTAACTATTAGATTTCAAAATATTCCTGAAATCTACAGTGGATATAAATTTAAATTTAGGATATTACGAAAATACTACATTGCAGAAATTTTTACGTAACTAAGTATATTAGCATGGACAGAGAAACCTTGCTATGACAGAAACCCTGCTACGGCTATGGTTGCGATGCACCACAAGGATATAGGGCACATTTCCACTTTGAATTGTAGATTTCATAAATATTTCTACTTTAACGGGGAGAAACAATGTAAACTTAGAAATAGGAACTGATACTATTACTTGTTTTGTAGAGATAGCAAAAAATTGACCTGATTTTGAAAAGGAGTGATGCAAAACACAGATTTTTTTTAGAGCCTAGTTTTTGGCACTTTAAATAACTGATACCATTACTTATTTCGTAGGGGTAGTAAAAACATGACCTGATTTTGAAAAGTGGTAATGCAAAATACAAATGTTTTTTTGGGAGCATATTTTTGACACTTTAAATTTTCTTATATATCAAATATAAATATTTGTTTTTAAATATTAGTGATTTTCATGTTGATTTTGAAACGTATTAATGCAACGTGTTGATGCAGCATACCTTATTTTTAGAGGACTTATTTTTCACACTTTAAAATTTATTATGTCCAATTTTTTTTTTTTAAAT
>APFE030820082.1:0-17336 GCA_000404065.3 Pinus taeda | reverse complement strand
TAGGGTTAATAATATTTTTTTGCATGGTATTAATAATAATTTGGTCCATAGTATTTGGCCCATCCACTTGGTATATAACTATATGCTGATTTCTAATTCTATTTGATATATTTTTATTTATTTACAATATCTCTTTATACCTGTTTTATATAAAAAGAGGTTTTATTTAATTACCATGCCTCTAGTTTATTTATATTTTATTTATGTACCATATCTCTTTTTATGTATAATTAGATTAGAAATGACCAACATTACATTAAAAATAATAATTAGATTGATTTTTAAAGTGCACCTACATTAAATTAAAAATTTTAAATGTTAAACATTACATGTTAAATTTAAATTTACATTTACATTTACATGTTTAAGTGAGATCTACCTACACTGAGTTATAGAATACAAATATGCTAAAATAGTCTTAAGAAACAAACTTGGAAATTTTATATAATAATACTAATCTAGTGTGAATATTTATTTTCCTTTTATGAAAATAAAAATTTAACCACTAATATATATTACTACCTGACCCATTACTCACTGTTACCCAACCATTTTATCATAACCACAAAGTGCAATGGATTCTGCACAATCCTCTTCCACGAAAAATTATTTTCGAATTTTTTTATCGCTTTTTGGAATAAATCCTAAACATAATTGATTGAATTCTGCATAACCCTCTTCCACGAAAATTTATTTTCGAATTTTTTTATTGCTTTTTGGAATAAATACTAAACATAATTACTTTCCTCTTGACCTTTCGATAGATCACTATTTCAATATTTCCTGGACTTCCAAATGTAAATCCAGGAAGTCTACTTGGATTTGATGTTAAATTGCTATCTAGTTGTGTAATTGTAAACAAATGACTGTACTTACTCAATTCGAAGACCTTGAACACTTTTGACATATTATAAACCATTTTCCGCAATTTGGAATATCAAATTTGCAATTTGATATTAGGGAGTCAGCCTCGAACAACCGTTGGTGGGTTGTAGCTCCATTTTTTATGCATTCCAATGGAATGCTTATAAATTTTTGTGGAGTCTCATCAAAGACAAAAGGAGGATTTCCATGATAGCAGGTTCATAATGGAGAGTAACAATCCAATGATTGAGAACTAATATTCCATAGGGTAGATTCGTCCTAGTGTGTCACCATGGGGAGCCTTGGTACTATTTGTTCGAAAGAAGGATGGGAATTTAAGGTTGTGCATTGACTACCAATAACTAAACAAACTCATTGTCAAAAATAAATATCCTTTACCTTAGATTGATGACTTATTTGACCAAGTGCACGGGGGCAGTGTATTCTCTAAGATTGATCTAAGCTCCGGTTATCATCAAATCCAAATAAAGGACGAGGACATATGTAAGACAGCCTTCCGAACTCACTATGGTCATTACGAGTTTGTCATACTACCTTTCAACCTTACAAACACCTCAGCTACTTTTATGAGCCCATTGTACAGTGTATTTCAACCTTTTCTAGATAAATTTGTGCTGATTTTTATTGATGATATATTAATTTATTCAAAAAATCAGGAGGGAGACGAACAACATTTAAGAATAGTGTTGCACATTTTGCGAGATAATCAACTATATGCTAAGTATAACAAGTGTGATTTTTACAAAGATAAAATTCAATATTTGGGTTATGTTATATCAGTTGAGGGCATAGTGTTTGATCTAGAGAAGATCAAAACAATAATGGAATGGATAGCCCTTAAAAATGTTGTAGATATTAAATCCTTTTTGGGCTTGGTAGGTTATTACTGTCGATTCATTAAAAGAAATTCAAAAATAGCTTTTCCTATGACCTCCCTGTAGAAAAAAGGGCATGTTTTTCATTGGACCTCAGCACCGCTGTTGAAAGTAGTAGATCCAAAAAAATCATTCGTTGTTTGCACAGATGCAAGTAAGGAAGCAGTTGGTGGAGTATTAACTCAAGAGGGAAAGGTCATCTCATATGAATCATGTAAATTGAAAGAATATGAACATTGGTACTCTGCTTATGATCTAGAGTTAATAGTAGTTGTACGCGCATTTAAAATGTGGCGGCACTACCTTTTAGGAAAGAAATATCTATTGTTAACCGATCACAATAGTTTAATAATTTTTTTTTAATTAGTCAAGATTGAATGCTTGATAGGCCCAGTGGATTGCATATCTAAGAGAATTCGACTTCGATATGAAGCACCTTAAAGGTAAAGAAAACTGGTAGGCTGATGCATTAAGCAAAAAAGTGCATTGTGTCTATGAAATACATCTGCGTTAGGCACAAGCTAACCTCCCTAAAATTATCAAGGAAGCATCCCTCAAGGATCCAAAATATGCTTTTCTATTGCAACAAGTAGCAGAAGATTGGAAAAAGGGAAAACAGTCTGATTATGATATAACTCCTGAAGAATTGCTGACATTCAGAAACAAAATTTGTGTTGCCAATAAAAATTTCGTTAAGCAATTATTATTGGATGAATTTCATAGGAAGCCTTATGCCACCCATCCAGGATATCAGAAACTTTTAATAGCTATCTAGAAAAGTTACTTCTAGCTAGGATTAAGAAAGGGTGTTATGGAGTACTTATCCAAGTGTTTGGAATGTCAGTTAGTAAAGGCATAGCATCAGCATCCTGCAGGTCTCCTGCAACCGTTACCTATCCCCGAATGGAAATGGGATACGATCACTTTAGATTTATTAAAAGACTACCCCACACTAGAAGGTAGCATGATTCAATTATGGTTGTAGTGGATAAGTTGAGCAAAAAAACCCATTTATACCTATGAAATCCACCTACAAGAAAATAGAGATAGCATATATATTCATGAAGGAAATATTCTGATTACATGGGATACCCCGGGTTGTGATTTCTGACAGAGATGTAAAATTTACATTCGCTTTTTGGAAAACCCTTTTTGTTGGGTTGGGTACTCAGATTCAATTAAGTACTGCTTACCATCAATAAATGGATGGCCAAACAGAACTCTTAAACCAATTCCTCGAAGATATGTTAAGAATGTTCATTATGAAGCAACCCCACAAGTGGGAGGATTACCTCAATTTAGTAGAGTTCGTGCATAACAATGGCCATCATGGGTCTTTAGGCATGAGCCCTTTTGATGTACTATATGGAAGGAAGTGTCGAGTACCCATAGACTGGAATAAGTTGGTTAATAAGTTAGCATTGGGTCCTGATATGTTAGCTAAGATGGAGGCCACAGTGAAAAAGGTTCGCCATAACTTAAAGGCCATGCAAGATAGGAAAAATGTTTATGGGGATAAAAAGAGGATTCATAAAGAATTCCAGATATGGGATCATGTATACTTAAAATTTAAACCTCGAAAAAACATGCTACGATGGAAGGGATGCACCAAAATGGCACCATGATATTGTGGACCGTTCCAAATCCTGGAACGAACCATACTAGTGGCATATAAATTAGCACTTCCAGGCCATATCCAGGTTCACAATGTCTTCCACGTATCCTTTCTAAAAAAATATGTATACAACCCTTAGCATACAATTAACTGGGAAAATATACAGTAATAGGAGCAAATGAATATGTGATGTCAAAATTGTTGTTTGGTGCAATTCTAACTATCAATTATGATTTGTGCGGGTCGAGCTTGAGGGAGAGTTCCTGGCAGAGCCTCTTTGTATTCTAGATCAGAGAGAAACCACCTTACGGAAGCGAACCATCCCTTATGTTAAAGTGCAATGGATGCACTTTGGCCCAGAGGGGGCCACTTGGGAAGAAGAGGAGATCATGTTGCAAGCCTATCCTACATTATTTTCTTAGAAGAACACCAAGGACGATGTTCCACATAAGGGGGGAGAGTTGTAACACCCTTTTGTTGCATCATATTTACTTTTTTTTTTTACCAAGTTTATGGAGAACTTAGAAACTTTTAAATTCACTTAACATGTTTGTTAAGAAGTTAAGGCTAGAAAAGTCAAGTATCATGACATTTTTGTTTAAAGAAATTAAATAGGGTTAATTAAGGAAAAACACTAAATACTAAACAATTATAACAACTCCTTGAACATTTACAAATGGTTTCTAACCCTTTTCCCCAAAAGAGGGAAGGAAAGGGCAGCAAGGGGGCTACAAGAATTTTTCCTTGAGTTGGGTAGCGATACGAGTGGGAAGATTTCAATTATGGACAACAATCAAATGGGTGTGTGACTTGAGGCTGGACAGTAGTCCTGACGCCCAAGACACCTGACTTCTTTTTTTCAAACTGTTAGGAGAAAGAAGTGCTCAGTGGGGGACCATGGATGTGATTTCCAGGTCCATGGTTGGGTGGTGAGACCTTCCAGAAAGAGTGTTGATTTCACAGTGTTAAATAAATTGGAACGGATAAGTACCAAAAGAGTATACTTATTATTGATAGTTTAAATGGTGTATAACTAGGAGTAATTATTCTGTTTTCTTCTGTCTCTATGATAGGTACAACTGCTTATGAGTAACGTCTTGTATACTCTTGTATTTATCATAGAGAAGGATTGATTTCATATTTTTCCCCTATTTTTATATTATGATTGAATCTAAACCTGACAATATTATAATTCTACAAATCTAACGAATACCATGTTGTATTATAGACAGATGTAAGGATAATAGACTTATAATCATTACTTATATTTTTGTTAATTGTATATATTTATGGAAGGAAAAAAACTAAAATTATCAAACATTTAAGTATTGAATCACCAAGAAAGAAAGAAACAAAATATTCACTACTTTCCTAATGGAGAAAGGCCAGCAACCTAAATGTACAAATTCCTTTCAAACATGAATGAAATTAGATTCAATATATACACTGACTTAACATATACTCGAGATTCATCATGCATTCAAGATTCATTACAATTACGGTAATTTTCTTATTAACTAGCAGGTTATTGCTTATTAAAACAATAGTAAGAATAGTAATGCATAAACCAAATGTCTTTAAGAGCTATAACCATTATTAAATATTCCTCTGTTTAGAATTCTCGGCATAAATGGTTTCCATTCAATATACAAAACAACCTAAACTATGAAAATATTCATATACATGCAATCTGTTCATATACCCGAATTGTCCACGACAAGGCCGAGACATGGCGAGGGTTATCCATAAAATTCCAAACAAACCTTCCGAACAACCAAGAAACATAGTAGCACTGTTGGGTAGCGTATGCCATAAAATAATGACTATAAATTAATTCAGTACAAAACCATTCGAAATATTATAGTAAGGTCCAAGCAACGAAGCTGCAAATCCAAAATAGCTACAATCAAATGACATTTTCAACATCCTTAAACGATTATGAATTCTAGAATATGGTGAGGGTTTGGCCATCCTAAGAGCCAACAAACCCTCCCACCCTCAAATGTGAAACTAAATCTAGCCTTAACAATCACAGTATGCTATCGATTCATGAATTTAACCCAACCTGTAAAATAACATAGAATTGTCAAATTAGTTCTAGTGAAAAATGTTTTCAAAGGTTCATTGACTTCAAGAACAGGGTCGAGTTGCTACATGTAAACCCAACAAAAACCCATCAGAGGTTAGTTGTTGGGAAGATTAATCATATAGATAAGCACTTAAAAACCTATGTTAATTATATCTGTACCTGGAATGAATTGTGCCATCGTTGGAGCATTGCACACCTGAAAGCCCAATACCAAAATTTCAAACCACAAATTCTCAGAAGGAAAAAGGGTGTTCGTATTAATTCCGGAGTACAGAAAAATTGGGTTCCATTGCAGAAGGGTATCCTTGTTCGGCCACTGGGGTCAAGGGAAGAACCGAGACCATCCACCTCAGTATTCCTGCAACAAACATTTGTTGTCAGTGACATTGAGAAGGAACGAGGGTAACTATGAATACCAAACAAATATTGCATCAACTCGCTAGCTTATCTCGTCGCCACAGTTTGTCTGAAGGTGATAGCCTATAATTCCATAACCATCAGATGGTACTTGATAACCAAGTAGATGCAGAGGTAGAAACCCTCATTTCCTTTCTTCACGCACTGCTCATTATAGAGCTTCAACCCTTCTCGCCACCAGTAGAGCGAAATGGAATAGAAAGGTAAGGTTACGATTTACAGTGTAAATGGGTTAGGTTTCCCATGCTTGAGATACATTGTATTGGCTAGACTCGGCATTAAACCTTACACCTTAGCATTAAATCGACCCAGGCAGGAGATTCATCGCCTCTATCAAGGTGAGGATAGGTGGAACTCAACCATGTCAACAGACAAATAAGCCGCACATATGGAATTGGATTATGTTAATCAAAACCTTTAATACACGCAAACTCATTTTGTTATTAATGATTCAATTAAAAGCGAATAAGCAATGTATTCCATAGGGTAAGGTCGAAAGTTAACTATGGTATTTAAGGAAGATTTTTTTTTTAATAAGAGGTGTTACACATGGTTAGATTTTCAAACCTTGGATTGCATGCAGTGGGTTTCAAACCTGTAACTTTTACATTATGAAGTGCCTTAACAGCGCAACACCTCATTAACAATCAATATATTTTTATTATACTAAACATATTTAATATTGTTTCAAAAAAAAAAAAAATTAAATATCGATACAAATAATATTTAATATTTTTTTAAAGACTATTCAATATCAATAATTTAATATTAAAATATATGTTTTGAATGGATATATATTATATATTGTATATATATATATATTATAATAGTGTATATTTATATATTATATATATATATATATGATATTATATTATATATATAATATATATATATATATATATATATTTATATATTATAAATATATCTACTTTCAATTTTTAATTGTTATTACAAGGTATAAATTATTTTTTAATTGAGTTGAGAGGCTTATTCTAAACCCAATACTGAGGGAACTTATAATTTTGTTTGTGATTATCTTGGAGTTGACAAGTGTCCCTTGAAAAAATACTTTAAATAAAATATTTTGGCTATCATAAAAATGTAAACTATTATACATATTTCGTTAGTTTTTATTAAAACTATTATAAAATATCTATAATATCATTCTTATTCTCCCCCCTTAACAGAGATGCCTCTATTTGCTGTAAAAGATAAGTGTATTCCATATCCTTGCATGAGGCTTCCTTTATGATTTTGGGGATGTTTGAGCATACCTGACTAATCTGGACCTCATAAATACAATGCACTTTTCTACTTAAAGCACCTGCCACTCAATTTTCCTTCCCCTTGAGATGTTTCATCTCGAAATCAAATTCACTTAATAATGTTGTCCACCTATCCTACCGAGCATTTAAGATAGATTGATTGAAGAAATTGGTAAGGCTTCTATGATCTATTAATAACATAAATTTCTTCCCCAATAGGTACTGTAACCACATTTTAAGTGCATGCACCACTGCTATTAATTCAAGATCATACGCTAAATATCGCTGCTCATAATCCTTAAATTTTTCTGATTTAAAGCGATGACTTTCCCTTCTTGTGTTAACACTCCACCAACACCCTCTTTACCAGCATCCGTGTAAACCGCGAAAGATTTTTCTAAATCAGCTACCTTTAACACTGGTGCAGTGGTAAGTAGATGTTTTACTTTTTCAAAGCTTTGTTGACATTCGACCGTCCATTTGAAGGCATGCCCCTTTTTTTGTAAAGTGGTCATGGGAAAAGAGATTTTTTAAAATCCTTCGATGAACCTATGGTAATAATCAAGAAAGCCTAGGAATGATCTGATATCTGCGAAATTCTTTGGTATGGTTCTCCCATAGCGTTTACAACACAATCCTTACTTGATCTTTATGATCTTCTTGACTCTTGGAGTATATTAAAATGTTATCGATAAAAATCAATACGAATTTATCAAGATAAGGCTGAAAAATACCATGCATTAAACCCATGAAAGTAGCTGGGGCATTTGTGAGACCAAAAGGCAACACTACAAACTCGTAATGACCATAACGAGTTTTGAATGCAGTCTTACAGATGTCCTCATCCTTTATCCTTATTTGGTGGTAGTGAGATCTTAAATCGATTTTGA
Source organism: Pinus taeda (assembly GCA_000404065.3). Taxonomy (NCBI): domain Eukaryota; kingdom Viridiplantae; phylum Streptophyta; class Pinopsida; order Pinales; family Pinaceae; genus Pinus; species Pinus taeda. The sequence goes on along the minus strand of APFE030820082.1, from coordinate 9,300 downwards.
AAATAGTTTGGCTCCTTGCACTTGATCAAATAGATCATCAATACGTGGCAAGGGGTATTTGTTCTTAATCATAAGTTTGTTCAACTGATGATAATCGATGCATAATCTCAAGGTTTCGTCCTTTTTCCATGCAAACAATATGGGAGCTCCCCAAGGGGACACACCAGGACGGATATACTTTTTATCCAAAAGCTCTTGAAGCTGCATTTTGAGTTCTGTTAACTTAGATATGCTCATTCGATAAGGATCCTTGGACACGAGGCTTCTCCTAGAATTAATTCAATAGTGAAATCAATATCGCATTTGGGTGGCAACCCAAGAATGGATTAAGGAAATACATTAGTAAATTTATGGATGGATGGAATGTTTTCCAAGGAGGTCATTTTATTTTTAGCATTTGTAAATCCCACGTGGACAACATATATTTGACAACCCTTTCTGATGCATTTTCCTAACTGATTAGCAGTGATAGGTCATAATTTGGTGATAGGTTGAATTCCTTGGAGTTCCTTCCTCTGGCCTGACTAGGCAATAAAACTGACAGTTTTCTGTTTGCAATCCACTAGGGAGCAACATTTTTCCATCCAATCCATCTTGATTAGAACATCATAAGATCCCAAAGGAAGTATATTAAGATCAACATAAATGGGTTGCCATGAAATTGTTATGGGGTAGTGTTTTGTTTTTGCAACCAATCCTCTTTGTCGTAGTGGCTAGTTAGACTAGCTACGGTTTGGAAACTTATTGCTCTGCAATTAGCATTTTTCTACCACCTTAGGACTAACATAGCTTAGAATGGCACCAAGATCAAACAAAACAGAAACAGATTGCTTAGTGATCGTACGTTCACATTCGATCATGGTAGGATGGTACTCCGCTTGATGATCATACAACTTATCATTAATTCTAGGTATGCTCCTTGCTACTTCATCGACTGTGGATGCTTCATGCATGTTTGAGAACTATTCTATTCTTGCGTAATGTTTATAGTTCTTGTAATTGTGGGATTCTCCGTGCTATACTTTAAGAAACCAATTTGCTAGCTGTATAGAAACCATGCTTAAGACATTAATGATTATAATGATTGTCACTTGTTTGACATTTAATTATATATTGTGTTCTCAAATGAAGGACTTGGGAAATCTGGTTCTTGACTCTCAATACTTAGGTGACAATAAAACATCAGAATGTCATTTGATTGTTGAATACAAATTATGAATGAAGAAAGGTTGAATAAGTCATAGATAATATGATGTTTTACATAGGATATACTATCTGTGACTCTGGGAGAAGTTATAGATAATATGTTGTTTTACACAAGAACTACTATATGTAACTTAGAAGAATTGCAAAGGTGGGAACTTCAAGTACCCAAGCGCTCTTTTAAGGGATTTTAACTTTATTTACACAAGCAAATAAAAACGTGTAGCTTCAATTACTATACTTAAAGGAAGAAAACATAAGATGACGCATAACATAGAAGATACAAAATCATACCCAAAAATATATGGAAAACTTCTGATTCTTCATTAATCAACAATTGTATTAGGGATTACGTGGTCTAATCTCTAGGTTCTCCAAAATTTGAACCCCTTTTCTATAAATTTTCCTCTTTTTATACATTATAAGATAGTTGGTAATCACCAAACTGTCAAACTACTTAACTATTTTCCTAACTGTATAGAGTAAAAAGTATTACAAAACATTACGCAGAGGGTAAAGGATACCTCATTCTAAAAAACATAGAATAACTAGAAGTGATGGAAGTTAGAAAATGATGATGGCTGTTGGATTTTTCAGCTATTGTTTGGCTGTTGAGTTTCTCTGTAGACGGTTTAATAATGATTAAGTTGATTTAATCATAATAAAATTTATTTGCCTCAAACCTTCTGTGTGGACTTGGGCTCACGTATGTATCGGGCGTGTTTTGATTGGCCAAAACACAAGAAAACCCGACCAATCACCTTTCTTTAGAGTTTTAATCATCCACCCTAATTTTGATTATCTTACTTAAACAACGTGATCAGTTGTTTTACGTCAAACATTAGCTTGCCACGGAACTTAAAATACTTTAACATTTTGATTCATGAACCCATCAAGTCCGCCTTAGCTGTATGTGAACCATCCGATCATTCATCCAATCAATGGTCCGATCCTTCAGAACTCATGAGACTTTAAACCCTTTTGAATTAAACCTTATCGAGTCCACCTTTTCAACGCTTCATTGACTCCCATACGAACTTGATGGGAAATATAAACCGCTAATTAATAATCTATCGGGTCCAACTTTAGCGCCAAAACCCAATCATTTCTTCACCCGATATTCATTGGATCCTACCTTTTTGGATAGACAGTTGAGATTGGCTTGGACTTCAATAATTTTAAACTGTATTTGATATGCTATTGCATATGATTAATTACCAACCCGATTACCATTGGATCCGTGGCTTATTGATCAAACAGCCCAGATCTTCTCACAAGCACACCATCACATTAGATCTTCGAAACAAACCCATTCTAGTTAACTTGTGCAATTACCTTTGGATATATGGCTTGTTGATCAACGGCTTAGATTTTTTGCAAGTTTACATTCAAATCCATCCCATCAATCAAACAAAATACTTCATTTCTTTTAGACTTTGCGGGGGTAAAGAATATAAGGGAACTACATTAAGGTTCAACCCCTGCAATGATTGTAGGCCACAAGTTGTGGTCAACCATGCTAACGTCATGGTCCACTGCGGCGGTTAAGCCTTAATTAACCTTCATGCTTATTATTTCCTCGCAACACACCTCATCATACTCATCAAGCTATCGCTTGATCATGCCTCTTAAACCTGCATGGCCTTTAAACAATGGTTTGATTTTTCATTTCTTTTTATTTTTATTTCATTTTGTGATAAAACTGAAAATAAGACGAAAATGACAATGGAAGCTACAACACTCTGCATCCCCAACATTGCAGTGATGATTTGGACTGCTGGTCATTATCCAATTTATTAGCTCCTTCTGATTGTTTATTTTCAGAGTATGTAGCTTTAGGTTGGTTTCTTATTGGGAATTTGCTAAGAGGTTTTTGTTGTACATTTCTATTGTTAGAAAATTTTGCTTGCCTACTTGGGATCAGGTTCCTTCCTTTTTTGTTCACTCCTCCTTTAGGTCCCTTATTTTTCTGTTTCATTTGCTGGTAGCAGATGTGAGATTTCCTCACTACATCATCCATTGGTCGTGGGTAATCAAATTTAATTTTTTATTTCATACAATTAGGTAGACTATTAATGAAACTTTGAATTTTGGCCTTTTCTTCTTGCATGTAAGGCACATAGCGTAATAGAGAGGTGAATCTTTTACATATTCATCCATGTTTAAGGTTCCTAATCTTAACTCGTGAAATCCTTTTGCCTTTTCATCACAATAACATTCAGTCATATACTTATCCTTGAAATGTTTTTGAAACTCTTGCCAAGTAACCTGTTCCTCATCAATTTTCCTTTCTATTTTGATTTCCTCCCAACAAAGGGTAGCCTTACCCCTTAACTGTTAGACTACTAAACGTGCTTTCATCTTATTAGTGTAATCATAAATATAGAAGCATTTACCCATATCTATCAACCAAGCCTTAGTAGAAAAAAGAGAGTGCTAAATATGGAGAGATAAAGGGAGTGACAAGGGAGAGATAGAGATAAAATGAAGAAGAAGGGAGAGGAGGAATGAAGAGAGAGAGAAGGATAGGAGTCAGAGAGGAAGATAAGAGTAGGAGAGAGAGGGAGACATAAATATGGAGGGAGAGAGAAGGGAGAAAGATAAGGAGAGAGGGGAGGGAGATAGTGACAAGGCTCGAATGAAGAGAGAGAGAGAGGGAGAGAGAGAAGGTGGGGAAAGAAAGAGCGAGGTGGGAGAGAAGAGGAAAGAGGGGAAGGACCAAAAAACGGACTTGAGAGAGAGAGGAGAGAGGGAGGGACATAGATATGGTGTTGGATGGGTAGAGAGGGAGTGAAGAAGCAAGACAAGAGAGAGAAAAGTGGAGAGAGAGAGAGAGAGTGATAAGGGAGAGTTAGAGAGAGAGTGTGTAAGTTTTGGAGGGTGAGAAAGAGATACAAAGAAGGAGAGATTGATGGAAGGGGGGATAAGAGGAGAGATAAGGAGAGAGGCAGGGAGATAGTGACAAAGCTTGAGGGAAAATAAAGTGAGAGAGTGTCGAGATAGAGGGAGGTGGGAGAGAAAGGGAGAAGGAATAGAGAGAGGACATGAGAGAGAGAGAGAGAGAGAGAGAGAGAGAGAGAGTGACATGGTAGATATTGATAGAGGGAGAGAGGAGAGCAAGAGGGAAGAGAGATAAAAAGGGGGGATAGAGAGAGAGAAGCAGAAGAGGGAAGGAGAGATAAATATATATGGAGAAAGAGTGTGTATGTTTTAGGGGTGATATAGAGAGACAAATGAGAGGCAGAGGGAGATAGAGATATATATGGGAGGTGAAGAGAGGCAAGAAGAGATATATAAAAAGAGGGAGGGAGAGAGGGAGAGATGATTTCTAATCCTATTTTATTGCTTGCACTAGATGCATTTATTTCAATGTAGATTTTGATTTCTAATTATATTTTATTGCTTGCACTAGATGCATTTATTTCAATGTAGGTTTTGATTTCTAATCCTATTTGATTGTTTTCTCTAAATGCATTGATTTCAATGTAGATGGTGATTTCTAATGCTATTTGATTGCTTGCACTAGATGCATTGATTGATTTCATTGTAGATGTTGATTTCTAATTATATTTTTTTGCTTGCACTAGATGAATTGATTTCAGTGTAGATATGCATTTGTAATCATATTTGATTCCTTGCACTAGAGGCATTGATTTTAGCGTAGATGTTGATTCTTAATCTCTTTTTATTACATGCACTATATGCATTGATTTCAATGTAGATGTTTTTTTCTATCCTATTTGATTATTTGCACTAGATGCATTGATTTCATTGTAGATGTTTTCTAATCCTATTTGTTTGCTTGCATTAGATGTTTTTAATATTCAAGATGTAGATTATACATAAAAAAAAAAAAATATCAAGGCATATTTAGTAATACGAGGGACACTATTAAGATCTAATTAGCTATCAAAAATTGTGATACCTAGACTTGAAATGAAATAGATCATATGTAAAATTAATACTCCTTGAAAGTGAAAATTAACGCTAGACAATTATATATATTAAGAATTACATATATTCAAAATTACTAATAGATAATTCCATACAACAATGTATTCAAAATATTTATAAGACGAAAATATATATTTATTAACATTCAAAATAAATCAAAATATTCTTGAGGGAGATGTGATAATTAAACTTGAAATTTTATAAATAAGACCACTTAATAAAAATAAATAAAAAGTCATTCAGAATATTCTTGAAGGAAATAAATTATTTCAAACATTACGGAAGAAACAAATTATTAGACTAATAGTAAATTATTAAAACTAGAGTCTTCAATATATATTTAGTAATACCTAGAGGGACATTATTAAGAATTGATTAGTTATGTCCCTTCTTCATCACAAAATAATTAATAATAGAATACATACACATAAAACTATAACACAAGAAGTGTAACATTCACAAATATTATCATCCCAATCCAAGCACACAAACACAGAAACCAATCAAAGCATCCAAACATAGATGTACAAACCATTCAAGTCAAGGAATAACGACTAAATTAAAGAGGGGAATGATGTGGACATGAAGCAAAGAAAACATAATGTGAATTTTGAAAATGTGACATTGTTGCCTTGAAGTGGAACCAACTTAGATCCAATAACTTAGATTCAATCCACCTTTAAACTCTACACATAACACAAACTACCAAACTACGAGAAATTGTAAACAATCTAATGGTAATTAAATCAATCCCACATTTAAAAATAAAAAAACACAATCTATGGACATATCCTCTCTAAAAAGATTTTAAAATGTTAATAGTAATGGCTCATCCCACATCATTTAAACTATCACATATATAACTAATTTAGACTCTACATGCCACATGAACTATGAAAACAACACTCTAAACAATATGATGGTAATTTTCTCATAATTACATCAAAAAAAAATTCCAATATTTACATAAACACGATATCAAACCAATATTTACAAAAACATGATATCCAATATTTATAGAAACATGATACCAAATCAATATTTACATAAACATGATACCAAACCAATATTTACATAAACATGATATCCAACATATACAGAATCAGCTCATCCCACATCATTTAAACTATCACATATAAAACTAATTTAGACTCTACATGCCATATGAACTATGAAAAACAACACTCTAAACAATATGATGGTAATTTTCCCATAATTACATCCAATTTTTTTCAAATATTTACATAAACATGATATCAAACCCATATTTACAAAAACATGATATCCAATATTTATAGAAACATGATACCAAATCAATATTTACATAAACATGATACCAAACCAATATTTATATAAACCTGATATCCAATATATACAGAAACATGATACTGTACTAAACATGATATTGATATTCAATATTTAAAGAAACATGATACCAAATCAATATTTACATAAACATGATACCAAACCAATATTTACAGAAACATGATACACACCAATATTTACATAAACATGATACCAACCAATATTTACAAAAACTTAATATCCAATATTTACACAGACATGTCATCCAAATCTGCTTTACACAGTAAAAACACTCCATCCAAACCATGCCATCCAAATATGTTATACACACTGAAAACACTCAATCCAAACCTGTATAACTCATAGTCTCATACACAGAAATACAGTCCAGATAATACGTATATTGCATTTGCATTCACTTACTCAAACATGACATCAAGAATTGGTTTGAGTGTATACCTAGATAAAAGAGAAAAAAATTGATACCACTGCCTCAGTAATATAGGTGTTGACATAATAAACAATTCACCACTTTCTCTCCTAATATTGTTGGCCAACACCACTGGCAAAACTTCATAACATTTTGCTATTGTTGGCCAACACGATATGTTAGTGATCTGAGGTTCCCGTCTGGATGCAAAGGAAACAACTCTAACAATTCGTCTTTGTTTTCATGTTCTTCAGCCTTGGAAGCTATCAGAATATTACATATACATCCATCAGCGCAAAGTCTGCACTCTGTATAAGGACAAAGTGCGCACTTTTTAGAAGGACGCAGCCATGTATCCGTTTGATCTAGTTTATTCCGGATGTCGCTGAGAGTGATCCCACAAATGGTTTCACCTACAGTTTCATTTTGTTGTTTCAGTGGCAAATTATTTGGCCGTGCGGTCTCCATCTCTTTGGGGAAGGCTGGCACTGGTGAATTTGTGTGTCTCTGATCATAATGTAACATACAACGTAAATTAGAAAGCGAACAATACATCAGAAACTCTACAATACATCTGATACTCTATCGTTGAAGTTCAAAAAAAGACGTTTATATGTATTGAATGGCGAAGAAAAACGTAAGATTATCTTGTTATGTTCTTTATATAAATGAAATAAAAATAAAATAATAATAAAAACACAACATTCAATGTGAAGAACCCAACATTACTGAAATTATAATGCTCTGACAACTGAATTCTGCTTACCTGTAGCGGAAAAGTGCTCATGCCAATTGCAGGTTCCCACATCATGTTAGACGCTGCACATAGACGAAGTTACAACGTAAACAAAATGACAAATAAGAAACCAAGATGGAAACGTACGTAGAGGAGAATTCAAGGGCAATCCAAAGTAAAATATAGTTACCAATGTTCAGGGAGGGCCAGAGTGGGCCCTTGGATCTTCCTGCAATATTTTCATTTTCTTTGGTGTTTCCTCTTGTTGCGTCACGCGCCAATTCTCTTTGTTGTTTCCTCTTGTTGCGCGAGTGAGAATTCTGAAACCAGTAGAACACATTCCTTGCTTCTACGTTGCCGTGAACTTTGAGTAACTCTGTAATTTCATTTATGCGAGCGCGAGTAGGGTTATGGTCACCCTCTCTGAACAACTGTTTCAAAATCTCGTTCTGTCTTTTCGTGGGCCTCCAACGCAAATGTGCAATTTCTTCGTTTTTTTCCATGGAAACTCCTGATTGTGGAGCCTCTGCAAATTGAAAAACAGAAGCTTCTAGCTGCGGCAAATTCAGATTCGTGTTCTGTATGCGGGCAAACCTGTAACAACAAAATCAATTTCTCTGAGCTCCGAATGAACAGATTGGAAAACCCTTAGAGGAAATATATATGATTTCTTAGACAAAATCAATTTCTCTGAGCTCCGAATGAACAGATTGGAAAACCCTTAGAGGAAATATATATGATTTCTTAAGCGGGAAACCGACGTGACAATTTAAAAACAAATTCCGGTCACAAGGGAAATAAAAAACATGATTGCGTAGACAGTAAGAAAAGCGACCGAGATGAGATAAATCCTGGATTCAATGTCAAAATCGCCCCCGTGAGTGTGGAGGAATGGATGGAAGACTCAATTTTATATTAGACTCAATAAAAAGGTATTGCCACTCGTGGGTGGTGATGGTGGGGGGGTTTATTTCCATACTCATTCTCAATTCGATAATGCTGATATTTTGTATGGCAAAAGATCCACCCTTTTTTATTATAAATTAATTGAAAAAAAAAATACATGGTTTACACTTTCACATAAATTAAAATTAATTAGATTTTATATTTTTTAATTTTTTTATTTTTTTCGTGATCAATTTAAATTATTAAGATATTAAACAATTATTATTTTTACAATTTGTATTTTGTTAATAGTTGGGTTTTTTCTATGAATTGATATGAAAAATTTGATCTTTTAAATTGATTTTCTTTTTATTTTTTTTTTTTTAAACAAATATGAAAAAAATATAAGATTTATTTAGGAAAAGAAAAAGAGATTATTTTTGCATTTAAGATTTATAGTTTATAGTATGATTTTTAATTTATAGCAATACAATTTCACTTTCTTTAAAAGTATGTATGGAATTTTGATATATGTTTATGTGTATGTGGGGTTTACCATGTATTGGAAATTGGTGGTTGGTTAAGTTTATGGAAACAACTGGTGGTTGCTTAAATCCATGGAAACTTTGGGCATATACATCCGAGGGTATTACATCTAGTTGATTCATGAGTTGATCCTAACCCCAATAGCATAAGGGGGAATTCATCCCATGACCTTCCATTAGCAAGATGCTTTAATTATGAGAACTTGACCAATTGAGATAATCCTTGGTGCTCCATCGATATA
>APFE030820071.1:0-24276 GCA_000404065.3 Pinus taeda | reverse complement strand
TCAGTAGAGCGAACTTGTACGACGTGCCACGTGTCACTGTTTCAACCTTTGACTCTGAAAAATATATAAATGAAAATTGCAGTCCGTCCTCTTTCTGTACCTTCTTACAAAATTTCAATCCGATGCTCAGAAAGAAAGTTATGACAATTTTCCCCAGGTCACCTGTTTTGAGTGTAATTCAGGAGTCTGCAAAAAGGCCAACTTCCTCAGATCATATCTCCGAAAATATCCCGCGAAATGCTTTGAAATTCGGACCCAAAGTTCAGCGCCTAGTCTTCTCAAATGGGTTTTTTTTGCGACTTCTGAAACGTCACAGAAAAAAAGTTATAGCGAAAATGCCACGATGACCTGTTTGGAGCAGCGAAACCCTGAATCCAAAGCTCTGATACCAAATGTTATGAAACCAGCTCAAGAAAAGATAGAAAAGATAGATCAACGCCTTAGAATTCAGCCTCTTCGAGGGGGCAACCTCCTTTACATTACATAAATGAACAATTCTTGGATGATACAAATGAAAAGACCTCCTTTCTATATATAGGAGTCTAAGGGCTCATAACATAATCAGAGCCGACATAACAATAATAATGTAAGGGCACAATAATAACAATAGTGGGCTTCTATGGGGCACAATAGTAACAATATGGGCACTACATGGGTACATCAATATAATAAGGGGGTTGTACTAATAACAATAAGGGGTTACACTAGTAGTATAGGGGCCTAACAGAGGGAGTGTTAGCTTTTGTAGCATCGGATGTGTTCTAGCCACAAAATTTGGTGGAGAGGCTAGAATATATGTATTCTCCAAAACCCATAAATCGTTTTTGAAAATTTCACCTAGAGATGACTTAACTAAAATAATTAATCAATTTTTAATATTTCCTAAGTCTAAACTTAGGAAATATGATTAATTAAAGGGTATTAATTAAGTCATGGTGAGAATCTTTTAGAAAAAGATTTGATCGAGTTCTAGTTAATCTTAGCTATCGATTAAGTTTTAATCGTGGTTGTTGATGTCTCAATGAGAGATTATAAGAAGAAACTCGATGGGGCTTTGGAGAAAAGACACTAGCAGTTCGTTTTCACTGGCAGATAGATTTCTAGAGTAGTAGCGCTGAGTTTCCAGAGAGAGAGCTAGTGAGCTCGAAGCAGTTAGAGAGGGGCATGGGTATTAAGGCCGGAGGAAGTTTTTTAGTCCGGTAAGTGCACTGCAGAGAGGCAGTAAGTGCCACAGGGAGGCAGCGCGAAGCAACTCAGAGGCAGTGCAGTGCTTTAGAGGGAATTCTGTATTTTGCTGGGGAGAAGCAGTGATTCAGTGCAAGAAACCAGAAAGAGAGCCCAGAGGCCAGGAGGATCCATCATCCAGACAAAGTTGATCAAATAGTGAGAGGGAAAGAAGTTCTGAGTTGTGAGGGCACAGTGCTACGTAGGCTGACGCAGTGACTACGCAGAGGCAGCAAAGAGCAGCTCAACTTGAGCCAAGGTTAGTGTCGGATCGCCTGTGGGAGTGAGAGTTTTCTCACTAGACTTATTGTTAGTTGTTTCTCTGTATGGATTACTAGATTTGAGCATCCATAGTCTTGTACTCAGATTTACTATTGCATAATATTAAAACCCTCAGCTGCTGCGCCGGTTTTCCTGTAGCACACAACAAACAATTTGTTTAAAAATTAACAAATAGAAGAAATGACATCAGTTGCTGCAATAGGATTCGGGGTTAGCAAATTTTCACATAGTGGAGAATATATCTGGTAGTAAAGAGGATGCGTCTGTCATTACGTGTCACTTTGTCCAATTTCACGCAGGTGTGGTGACTCAAGGTGGAGGCTTTTTATGATATTTGTTCAGGTATCAAGAATGACTAATATAAATCCTTGACTTGGCCCTGCAGTACTGTTGTGTAATGTTCTGCATTCCTCATACTTTGCAATGGTGTTCCATGCATACTTAAATCCTTACATGCTATTGTGTTTTCAGTAGACATATTTGAAATCTTAGCTCTTAAATCTAGTGTCTTAAGAACAATTACATGAATCCATTATGCCAAGATTTTTTCAAGGTAAGCAATAAGCAAAATGTTCTGTCCCACAGTTTTTTTTTAATTGAAAATTCTTTGGTAATTGTGCAATTTTCTCATTTGTTTTTTTTTGGGATGATTCATTCCATTAGCGCATTAATTTTTGTTGATTGGTTATTTGTTGTTGGGAACTTTTTAACCAATGTACACATTGATTCGATAACCCAATTATGTTTATCACTAAATCTTGCTGTCTTTGCTCAGATTCTTGACAATTTGCACTAAATGTTTGCTCAAGTTCATTTTTTGCTGCTCTTGTAGGTTGTAACTGTCGTGACGCATGAGTTAGCCCACCAGTGGTTTGGAAATTTGGTTACCATGGAATGGTGGACTCACCTATGGCTGAATGAGGGATTTGCAACTTGGGTAATTTATCTACGTCTTTCCTCTTGGTTCAGTTTATTGTATAGTTTTGCTGATGCTCCAAGTGTAAAAATTGGTTCTGTAACATGTTTCACAGACATTGGATTACTAGCAAGTTTAACTGATTATGTAGGTCTGTGTCAGATGCATTTCTGCCAGGAAAAATGTCTTACATGGAATATGTGTCTTCTGAAATTTCAGGTTAGCTATTTGGCAGCTGATTACTTATTTCCTGAGTGGAAAATATGGACTCAATTTAATGAAGAAACAGTGGACGCTTTTAGGTTGGATGCGCTTGTTGAGTCGCATCCTATTGAGGTAAAGTGTATTTTGTTTTGTGATATCCTTATTAATCTGTTTAAGTAGAACTTGCTTAAGAAACATAGTTTGTTAATAATTTAAGGAGCTAGAATGTTGCATTAATTGATTAGTCTACTTCATGTTTCAGTCATTATTAGGAGTAAATACTTAATGCATGAGTATATCCATGCTGAGTTTAAATATGCTTTTTCATTTGAGTGGGGTTGGCTTGGTTAAAAAAATGAATAGCTTAAGAAAAAAAAGTAGCAATCAGCACCCTCTAATAATAATGATTTATATGTGGTTATTATTCCAAAGGTGTACTATGGGCTTACAATATCACTATGTTTAAAACCGCCGTATTTGTTGATATTTTTTGGGTTTCTTTCAATGTTCCACCAATTTCCAGGACAAGGAGGCGAGGGAGCGGGGATAGCAGGAGCGGCCTATGCAAATCTCCCCACCAATTTTTAGGAAACGTGGGGGGATGTCGGGGTCTTAAAAACTTATAAATATAAAATATATATCATTGAAATTTTAATATTTATAATGTAATTGTCTTTATCATTATATATTATATAATATATAATATAACACTTGCATCATGAAGAATAAATGATAAATCGATGAATCATATAAATGAAACAAATTTAAAACGAAAAGCATGATCATTGATATCATTATCATATAATCATACATCATACATGTAAGTTTGTAGCTGTACTGTGTAACTATTAAGTTACTAACAATGCACAATGAAAATAAAATTATAAATATTTAAAGTTTAAACCATATTTATGTTGCAATGATGAACATTGAATACTGATTATTGAAATAAAATTATAAAAGTCAAGTCTGATACATCAAGAGTCAAAATTTTATAGAGTCAAGACTCAAGTCTAATATATCATGATTCATTTATTAATATTCAAAATAAACTGAAGACTACAACTAAAGTCTGACACAAAAAAGAAAATAAGTTAATAACATGAGAACATATCAAAAGATAAATGAGCATAATTGCTCAAGGTAATGCCCCGCTAGTCTCTGCATCCAGCTACTGCATGAATAAATCAGGATCAACCTTATCACCATCTGAATCACAATCACTTGCATTCTCAAGCATGCTAAGTGGCACACCATCCAATTCCATCTGTGTCTCATCAAGTCTCTCCTCCATATCTACTTGCGCATCATCCTCTGGATCAACATCCCATCATGTTGTTGGTTCCTTCAATTACTCAGGTGTCTTCCTATGCTCAAGACGTAGGGCACTATGCACAACAACTAACTTCTCAACTCTTTTAGAGGTAAGCTTGTTCCTCTTGATTGAGTGGCTGAAGCTATATGTGGACCAATTCCTCTTTGCTGCAATGGAACTAGCAATCTGAGACAACAAATGCATAGCTAGATGTTTGAGCTCTGGAGCACCATTCCCATGCATCTTCCACCAACCAATCGGGTCATCTTGGGCTAGATCTATGCAATTTTCCCGAGCACCACGTGTGTTGAAGGGGCCATAAGAGATGCAAACTGAACAAATTGTCTTCGAAATTTTTCCCCCTCCTCCTCATTGTACATCTTTGCAATTGTATCTAGGAAGCCATTCTTTACCTCATGATCATCAATAGGAGACACCCTCCCAGGCCTTTCAACATACCATTTTGGGTTTAGTGCATATGTTGCCATGTGTAAAGGTGTGTTCATGTGATCCCATCTACGTTGAATGATGGGTCAAATCTAGGATGCATAAAACTTTAATGAGGGCTCCCTCTGCTGAATGCCTGCCTTCACACGATCCAACAAGCTATCAAAGGTCTCATAGATTTCTCCAAGACTAGGAGCATCTGAATCAGTGTAATGAATGACCTCCATAATAGGGCCAAAGAATGACACCAAATAAGAATATCTGCCCACCAATCATTGTCCAACACCTGAAGCTTGACCTTCTTCCCTGTGTTTGTCTATGATTCTGACCACCTTCCCCACTCTGAACTCACAACCAAGGATTGTAAAGGTGCTTGTATCTCTAGCATTCTCTCCAATAAGATAAAATAGCTATAGCATATCTAGTATCGGTGGGCTTAAGGAATTCCTTCCTCGTATGAGCCTTGTACATGGCCAAGGAGGTGTGGTGGTTGCAGAAAAACATCTGCACATCTCTAGTAGTTGTCACCAATTCTGATATCCATTGAATTTTTCCAATGTCCTTCAGTGCATTATTCAGTGCATGCATGCAACAAGGAGTCCAAAAAATATGTTGATACTTGCTTTGAATCAATTACCCAACTGATCTACAAATTGCTGCTACATCTGTCACAACCTGCACCACACTATCAGCCCCAACATCTTTTCTAACTTCTCAAAGAATCTCAAATTGGAAAGATGCATCCTTGCGCTTTCCAGAACAGTTAATAGCTTTAAGAAAGAATGGACCTTTTGCAGATGTCACTATGATGTTGATTAGTGGGCGTTTCCAGATGTCAATCCATCCATCCCTAACAATAGAGCAACCAAACCTCAACCATGTTTGTCTCATTCTCTCTTTTTGCACATTAATTTTGGACACTTGTCTATCTAAAATTTTTGTTCTTAGCTTATGTTCTTCGGGTGGTACATATGAAGGCCCTATTCTTGCAATTGCTTGGACCATTTCCTTGTAATAAGGAGAACGAACAACATGGAAGGGAATTCCATTGCCAAAAAGAAATTTGCCAATTGCATCATCTGTGTCATCTTGATCTAAAGCATTGTACATTTGAGAAACTGTAGCACCCATTGCACAAGAATGAGATGCACCAGTAGAACCCTTTGTCTTTTTTGATGAAGTACTGTATGGAGGCATATTTGTGCATGTATCAACATTTTTGCTACAAAGTAGTCCTTTTCCAATGGTTTCCCTTTCTAGCCTCCAAAGTTGCTCTCTTTGAGCTGAATTCAGGTTCCTTGAGGGACACATATTGACTCCTTTACCTGTAATAGCCAAACTATGTTGTTTCACCTTGGTATAGTTGCCAACAAATATTGCAAACCCAATCACATGAGCGACCACCAACTTTTGGATTTTTTTTGGAAGTCTAGTTACATAAATTAGAAGTGGTTTTAGAGGATTGAATGTCCCCCTTGCAAATTTTGCCAGATCTCTTGGTGGGCCTTCAAAATCTATTCCATGCAAAGGCCTATTCTGATTTCTAGCTCTCCTGTGACTGCTTTCAATTTCAATTTCTTCTTGTGCATCAAGTGACTCACTACCACTGTAGCCACTGTCACTGTTCCCACTATTCCCAGAATAACTTTTACTCATAGTTGTAAGTTGAATGTCACGACTGCTAGCTGATCTCAGACTTCCTGAATGCTGGTGAGGAAGCCATCTATGTTTTCGCCCTTCTGCATCCTTAAGCTGCTCAGCTTCACCTGGAGAAACATCTTCTGTTGCTCGAAAGAAATCTGAAATAGCTCGAAGAGAGCATCCCACATCTCCTTGGTCATACCTTTGTATGCCACATGTGAGACTAGATGATTTCGGACTCCATCCAAATTCATTCGTTTGCCTACGACATCTCTTTTCGATACTCCTTAAGTTGATCGACCTCCTGGGGTACTGCTACCACATTCTACACATAAGCTTTCAGGCCATATTCATCCAAAAGGAAGGACATCCTAGGCTTTTAGATGACATAGTTGGAGGCTCCCTCCAACCTATCCTGATCTCTAAGCCCCGTTGTGGCCATCTCTAAAGATGGTTGAAAATCTCCTCTTTCCCTTTGCTCAGCTGTTGGATTTGCTATACGCACTGTCTTCTGAAGTGAGGAAATTTGCTCACATTGACTGCCAATCTGCGACTGGAAAGAATTTGGAACAATTCAATTGTTCACTCTCAATCAATATGCTCAGAGACATTTGATGTTCATAAACATATATATATATATATATATATATTCAATTGATGGATGATTTTTACAAGGCTATGGATTTGATTTACAAGGCTATGGCAGTTCTCCTTTATAGGAGTTGACTAGCCATGAGCCCAAAAGTCACATCCCTTGGGATTGATGTCTATTCAAAACTAATTAGTATCTTATCTTAATTTAATTTATTTACTAATTAACTAATTAATTAATATGTATTTATTTTATTGTTATAATATTTATTATTTAATATATATATCGAGTTATGAATTTTTAATTCATAACATTGCCTCTCTCTTAAAAATGTTTTTTCCTCAAAGCATAGGTAATGTTGGGTGTTGCTGAAGAAAACTCTCTGTCTCCCATGATGAGTCTTCCTCCAGTAGTTTCTTCCATTTTATGAGGCACTCCTTAATAGTCTTGGACCGTAATACCTTCTGTCTGGTAGTGAATATACCTTCAAGTTCTAAGATGATTCTTCCTTCTTCATCAAATTCAGGTATCTCTGTTTGAGCTATTTGATTTTGCCCTAGTACTTTTTTGAGACTTGATACGTGGAACGTGTTGTGGATTCGACAATTGTTTGGTAGCTTCTGTCTATAAGCCAGACTACTTATTTTTTTGATTATTTGGTATGGGCCATAATATTTAGGCAATAACTTATTTTTCCCTTGTTCTTTTAATGACAATTGCTTATAAGGTTGAAGCCTAACAAGGACCCAATCTCCTTCTTCGAACTCGCTTTCAGTGTGATGCTAGTCAACTTGTTGTTTCATTCTATTACGTGCCACGGTTAGATTTTCTTTTAATAAGTGAATAATTCTTTGGCTTTCTTCTAAGTGGTCTTTTACTGCTTGTACCTTAGAATCGAGTAGTGCAAAATCCTTCCACCTGGGCAGCTCATAACCATATAAGGCTTGGAAAGGTGTCATCTTAGCTGAAGTATGGTAGGTGGTATTATACCATCATTCCGCCAAGTGTAACCACTAGGTTCATCTGTTTTGTTTGTCGGTGACGAAACAACAAAGATATGTTTCCAAGCATTTATTTATGACTTCAGTTTGACCATCTGTCTAGGGGTGATAGGCCAACCTCATGTTGAGAGACATTCTTGCTTGGTGGTAGAAATCCTTTGAAAAATTGTCTTTAAATTTTGTGTCTCTATCACTGACAATGACCTTGGGAAACCCATGTAGTTTGTAAACTTTTTTACAAAACACATCCATAATTTGCTTAGTTGTGTCAGTTTTTTTGATGGCCATAAAATGGGCATATTTAGTGAGTCTCTCGACTACAACAAATATCTTGTCCTTACCATCAAATACTAGTAGTCCTTCAATGAAGTCCATCGAAATTTCCTCCCACTTTTTATATGGAATGTGTAATGGGTGTAGTAAACCAGGGGTTGGGATATTTTCACTCTTATTCTTCTGACAAACATCACATTTCGCAACATATTTTTGGACTTCCTTACTCGTACTCTTCCAATAGAATGATTGTCGAATGTTGTAGTAAGTCTTGAAGAATCCGACATGCCCGACTATAAGAGAACTGTGAGATTCTTTTAGAATTTTCATTCTAAATTTGGATGTTGGTGTTAGGTAAATTTTACCCTTGTACCATAATAGGTCATTCTTCCATAATAGGTCGAATGCGAAAAGTTTCTCCATCCACTTTTGTTGTTCCTTTTTGTTGAAGTAGGTATTGAAGACTATTGTGGTAAGTTCGGATTGAGAACTTACTTCCGAGTAAGTACTGTCACCATTAGTTAAAGCATGTATGATGGCAAGCATCTCTTTTTGGTAAGTTGATTTCAAGCTTTCCCATTTGTTAAGTTTCCTGCTCTTGAATGCTATATGGTGGTTGTCTTGCATTAATACGGCCCCAATTCTCAACCCTGAAGCATCACATTCTACTACAAACGGTTTGGAGAAGTCTAGAGTTGCCAGTACCGGTGTGGTTGACATCACTTCTTTTAGATTCTCGAACCATTCATCTACTTGGTTATTCCATTGGAACGCGTTATTTTTCAACAAGTTGGTCAAGGGTGTCGTCAAATGTGCATAGTTTTTATGAACCTTCTGTAATACCCAGTTAGACCTATAAATCCTCTTAGTTTTGAATCTTTGATACGTTCTTGGGTTTGGGACATTCTTTGATTGCTTTGATTTTGTTGGGGTCCACTTTGACTCCTTCCCTAGATATAACGTGTCCTAGGTATTCAACCTCCTTTTGCCTAAAGGTACATTTTGATAATTTGGCATAAAATTGATTCTTCTCTAATAGAATGACACTTCTTCTAGATGCTTGAGGTTCTCCTTCCATGCCTTACTGTAAATGAGAATATCGTCAAAAAAGACTAACACAAACTTTCGCAAGTATGGGTGGAAACGTCCATTCATGGTTGCTTGGAAGGTGGCTAGCGCATTTGTTAATCCAAATGGCATAACCTTGAACTCATAGTGCCCTTCGTGAGTTCTGAATGCTGTCTTTTTGACGTCTTCTAAGCTCACTCGAATTTGATAGCAACCTGATCTCAAATTTAATTTTGAGAAATTTTGCACCATGGAGCTCATCTAGCATCTCATCAATGAATGGAATCATAAACTTATGTTTAATAGTAATTTTGTTTAATCCTCTATAATCTATACACAAACGAAAAGATCCATCTTTCTTTCTAACCAATACCACTGGTGTTGCGTTTGGACTTCTACTTTTCGTAATGATTCCATGCTTTAACTGATCTAGAATTAGTCGTTCTATTTATGTTTTATGATGATAGGGGTAACGATACAACTTTACATTTACTGGTGTTGAATCTGGTTTGACTTCAATGATATGTTCAATTTTCCTTTTAGGGGGCAATTTCATCGGTAGATCTTGAAAAACTTTTTCATACTTCTCGATTAGGGATGAAACTTCTGACGATTGGTGAATCCCTTCTATCGATAATAACTCCAATTGTTGACATTGTGCAACAAATACTAGGGCTCCCTTGCGAATAAGATTTTTCATTTTTTGAGCAGAGATGACTTGGGTAGGTGAGGTTTGGAACCCAAGCAACTTATACTTCCTTCCATCCATTTTGAATTTAATGATTTG
This sequence comes from Pinus taeda, assembly GCA_000404065.3. NCBI lineage: Eukaryota > Viridiplantae > Streptophyta > Pinopsida > Pinales > Pinaceae > Pinus > Pinus taeda. The sequence goes on along the minus strand of APFE030820071.1, from coordinate 14,526 downwards.
CTTTTGGTGATTTGTCGAATACGTCCCTTGTGTTTGCAACCATTGTACTCCTAAGATGATGTCTACTCCTCCTAGGGGGACTATATAAAAACTGGACTCCATTTCATATTCATTTAGTTGCATTTTGATTTTATGGCACTTTCCTACTCCATCTATCCATTTTCCATCTGCTACCAGAACTTTTAAATCTGCTACAGGGTAGGCAAAAGTGTTAAGTCTTTTTGCAACATTGACATCTATAAAGTTGTGCTTACTTCTTGAGTCTATTAGAACAATAACATTTTGTTTCTTGATATGGCCTTTAAGCTTCAGTCTCTGTGGCTGAGCTATCCCTGTGATGGCTGCCAGAGAAATTCGTGGCATATCTTCTTTTGGATCTGGATTAGGGTTCTCATTTCTTCATTGTTCTCTTCGTCGGAGCTATCTTCTGAAGATTCTTCTTCTTGTTCTGCTTCGCAGTTGTAAAGTTTTTGCATAGTGCATCTATGCCCTGGGGAATATTTGTCTCTGCATGTCCAACACTTGCCATCCCTTTTTTTCAACATTAGATTGTTGTTTTCCTCCATTGCGCATTGGTGGTGGAACGTACTTACTAATGTTCTCTGAAGACGATTTACTTGATCTTGATTTGGGGTAGCATCGAATGTGCTCTAGCCATGAAAATTGGTGGAGAGGCTAAAGCACATGAAATCTCCAAGATCCAGAAATGGTCTGGGCAGATTCTACCTGATTAAGGAGATATTAAAATAATTAATATTTTTAATGGAGTTCCTAAGTCTAAACTTAAGAAAAATAAAATATTAATGGGTATTAATATAAAACTAGGTTAGAAGGTTCCAAATGACATGGATCAAGCCAAATCTAATCTTAGTCATTGATTAGAGATGTAATGTCAGTCGTTGATGGACCAACAGGATAAGTATAAGAGGAGGCTTGAGGGTTAGTTAGAGAACATATCAGAGTGATCAGTCATTCGATTCTCTAGAGCAGGGTTTGCTAAGAGAAGTTGAATCAATGAATAGTTGCAGCAAGGGGCAGTGAGTACGAGATAGAGAGTCAGAGATAGTGACGAGACCAGCGTAGAAGCAGAGAGAGGCAGACACTAAGCCAGAGGGAGCCACGCAGAGGCAAAAGGGATTGCGCAGAAGCCAGAAGGCCCTGTGTCATCCACGCAAAGGCTTCAGGAGTGACGCAAAGGGTCGTAGAGGTTGCATAGAGTCTCAGAGGGTTGACGCAGTGAGTTTCGGGCTGACGTAGAGGCCAGGTGGGTTGACGTTGAGCTTCAGATTATGTTGGAGAGGGTTTCGTGGGGCAGAATTTTCGAATATCTGCTTCCGAATAGAGAGGTATTACTACCGGATTATTTTCTATGTCGGGTGAGCCAGTTTGGCACCCAATTGTACTTAAAAAGACTGCATAATAAAATAACCCTCAGATTTGCTGCATCAGTTTTCCCAAGTTGGGTTTTTCCGAGGACGAGTTGTCCAAAAATAACGGTGTCACTTATGTGTTTGCTATTTCTTTCAGCTGTTGATCTGTAGATGGTTGAGACTGTATTGTGTTTATTTCATTATTTACATGATTAAATAACTTGTTCATAATTAACAAGTAGGAGAAATAAACCAGAGAATATAGATAAAATTTCTAACAGGTAATACTTAGAAATGTCAACATGGTATCAGAGGATGGTTGCTGATCACAGGAGAGTTGAAGGCTCCAGCTAAATCAAAGCATTTGCAGCAGAAATAGCTGTCCGAGTGACAGAAGTTGTTCCTAGCAGAAAGCGGAGGAGAAGGGTTGACGCAGAGAGACTGTGTTATTAGTTCGAGCCAGAGAGAGGCCAACGCAAAGGCTGAGGAGGGTAGAAAAGGATCACGAAGAGCCACGCAAAGACCTGGAGGGTTGACACGGTTGGCTAGGGGAGCATTTCAACCAGTGCCGGGATTGCGCAGAGCCTAGAGGCTCAGTCCTTCAGTTGTTGGGGCATAGGAAATTGTGGGTAGTTTGCAGGCAGTGAACCTGGTGGGGTACTATTGTTGTCGAGATAGAACAATACCTAATGGGGCAAAACCAAGGTAGAGGGAGTTGCTGCCTGGGCAGATTTCTAGCCAAGAAATCCAGACCAGTATTGCAGGTGCATAGGATATCGGAGAGCTGCGATTCGACGGTTGGCAGGCGGATTTCTAGGAGGGAAATCGAGACTCAGAGGGAGTCTAGCAGAGAACTTCCAGACGGGAAGTAGAGACTCAGAGAGAGTCGAAGAGAGAAATTCCAGAGGGAAGTAGAGACTCGGAGGAGTTTAAAGGAAGCGCAGAGAGATGGCCATGATCAAGACAGGCTAGACGGGGCATCCAACTTTGTCGCCTCAAAGGCCAGGATCCTGTCCATTCTAGATAGACATCGCATCAAGGCCTTTGCCTTGAGAACAATGGTTATCCCTGTTGACCCAACTGACAATGAAAAGTATGAGGAAGCAATGGCCAAGGCGAAATGCATCATCCTTGATGAGGTCAAGGATCATGTGGTGCAGCATATTGCCGAGAAGGAGATGCTAAAGGAAATGTGGGACACCTTGAAGACGTTGTACTAGCATACTTTCGTGCAGAGGAAGATGCTACTAGAGAATCAGCTTTGGTCATACCAGATGCAGAAGGGGGAGCAGATAGATCATTTCCTCGGTAGATTGAACTAAATCCAAGACCAACTGACTTCCATAGGGGCTGCGCCAGATTAGGAGTTGATGGTGAGGACTGCCCTAAACGCAGTCTCGGAGGACTGGGAGACATTTGTCCAGATCATTCTGGGTAGGGCGAATCTTCCAGATTGGGAAGAATTATGGGCGGCTCTTCACCAAGAAGAGATCAGACGGTTGTCGAGGACGGAAGTAGCAACAAAGGAGTCCGGATCAAGAAAGAGGAGAAAGAGGATGCAGCTCTGGCATCTGCGGGGAAGCAGGAGAAGAGGAAGAAAAAGGACCTTTCCAAGATAAAGTGCTTCAATTGTGCGGAACTGGGGCATTATGCGAACCAGTGTACGAGGAAGAAGGCTAAGGGAGAGGCGTCTGACTCCAAGGTAGTGCTAGCAAATACAGAAAAGGAGGTAGAGGAGGATGACGATTGTGACATGAGTGCTCATGCACCTTTAGAGAAGAGATGGGGAGACATTGAGCTGTAGTTAAGAAGACTACAGGCGATGAGGGGCAGGATCCTTGAGGTACCTAAACACTCGGATTATACCTAGATATGGGAACCCTGAAGTGAGAGTAGCAGAATGATGGATGTCGCTAGAAACAAACATGGATGAAGCGGCAGAGAGTGCTACTGTGCAGTCCCAGGCAACGTAGAGAGGGTTGCAGTAGTGCAAGAGGCACAAAGAAGGTTGCAGCAGTGCAGGATGGCATGGAGAGGTTTGCAGCGGTGCGAGAGGAATGGAGTTGTTGCAGCTGCGCAAAGGCAGTAGAGGGAGAACGAGATAGTGATAGAGAGAGCTTCAGCATCGGGAGAAGAATGGAGTTGTTGCAGTTGCGCAAAGGTAGTAGAGGGAGAACGAGATAGCGATAGGGAGAGCTTCAACATCGGGAGTGTTTCTAGCCTGATTGGATATCAGTAGTTGGGTGGATCAGTTACTTACTTCTCAGTAACTTAGTTGCAGCGCAGTAGCAGTTAGCAGTAGCACGATGCAACATGATGAGAGGGGGTTGCAGTGCAGATGCAGTGTTGGGAGAAAGGACTAGCAACAACACAGATGCAGAGGGAGGTGCTATATGAATGCAACATTGGCAGTGGCAGGGCCATGGGCAGCAATACAAGAAGCAACAGTGCATAGGATGTTGGGCGGGGAGGCCTAGCATTAGCATAGGTACTTGTGCTATATAATCAGAGTGATGCTCAATGTGGAGTATTATTAGAGAACAGTCCTTGCTAAGAGGGAGTGTTGATTTGGGGTAGCATCGGATGTGCTCTAGCCATGAAAATTGGTGGAGAGGCTAAAGCACATGAGATCTCTAAGACCCAAAAATGGTTTGGGCAGATTCTACCTAGTTAAGGAGATATTAAAATAATTAATATTTTTAATGGAGTTCCTAGGTCTAAACTTAGGAAAAATAAAATATTAATGGGTATTAATATAAAACTGGGCTAGAAGTTTCCAAATGACTTGGATCAAGCCAAATCTAATCTTAGCCATTGACTAGAGATGTAATCTTGGTCGTTGAAGGACCAAGAGGAAAAGTATAAGAGGGGCTTGAGGGTCAGTTGGAGAACACACCAAAGTGATCAGTCATTCGATTCTCTACAACGGGGTTTGCTAAGAGAAGTCAAATCAGTGATCAATTGCTGCGAGGGGCAGTGAGTACAAGACAGAGAGGCAGAGATAGTGCCGAGAGACTAGTGCGGAAACAGAGAGAGGCAGACACTGAGCCAGAGGGAGCCACGCAGAGGAAGAAGGGACTGTGCAGAGGCTAGAAGGGCCTGTGTCATCCACGCAGAGGTTGCAGGAGTGACGCGAAGGGCTGTAGAGGCTGCGCAGAGCCTCAGAACGCTGATGCATTGAGTTTCGGGCTGACGCAGAGGCCAAGTGGGCTAACGCTGAGCTTTAGATTGTGCTGGAGAGCAGTGTTGCGAACATCGTGATCGGGATTAAATCAACGAGGGGAAAAGATCAGAAAAAATTGTAAAAATCGGGAAAAAATCAGTAAAAATCGGCAAAACATCGGCAACATTAAAAAAATATATAAAAAAAATCATTTTCAATTTTTGACGTATCTAAAGCATTGGCGATTTTTTGACGATTTTTATGATTTTTTGGTATGTCATACTGCAATGTGGTTATGCATGTGGTTTATATTATAAACCATACTATTATAAACTCTCATTAAAAAAACAATATTTTAAACCTATTATTTTAAAACCAAATATTTTAAACTCAATATTATAAAACCTAATATTTATACCCTATATTAAACCTCTAATATTATAAAACCACTATTACAACCCATAATATTATAAACACTTAATTATAACCCCAATAAAATAATTAAGTGTTTATAATATTATGGGTTGTAATTGTATTATAACAATTATTAGAGGTTGGTAATGTGATTCCGATTGTTGTTATAAATTCCTCTGACTACATTGCTAAAATGCTAGAGCTCCTCTTTCTTCCTTCAAACCCTTTACCAAAAATCCTCTCAACACCATCACCAACCAGGTTTCCTCCTCACCTCGGTTGTAGTTTTTGAATGGTGAGGTGAAGGGAAGAGGATTTGATAGTTTACGATTTTATTGCAATTTTTATGATTTTTATCACGATTTTTTCATTTTGGAAAAAATCTTGGCGATTTTTTCTCAATTTTTTGGCGATTTTTACAATTTTTCAAAATGAAAAAATCGTCGATTAAATAGGCCAATTAAATCACCATGCCTAAAAAATCGCGATTTTTTAGGCATGGTGATTTAATTGGCCAGAGGGTTTCATGGGGCAAACTTTTCGAATATCTACTTTTGAATAGAGAGGTATTACTGCCGGATTATTTTCTCTGTCGGGTGAGCCAATTTGCCACCCAGTTGTACTCAGAAAGGCTGCATAATAAAATAACCCTCAAAATTGTTGCCCTGATTTTCCCAAGTTGGGTTTTTCTGGGGACAAGTTGTCCAAAAATAACGGTGTCACTTGTGTGTTTTCTATTTCTTTCAATTGTTGATCTGTAGATGGTTGAGACTGTATTGTCTTAATTTTAGTATTTACATGATTAAATAACTTGCTCGTAATTAACAAGTAGGAGAAATAAACCAGAGAATACAGATAAAATTTCTAATAGGTAATACTCAGAAATTTCAACACTTGACTTTCCCTTGGAGTAGTTGTTTTATTTTTCATTACTGGCATATGGTACTTTATGGAGTTTATATTTTCATTCAATAATTATGGCTACGTGCCTGGCATCTTCAATGGTTTGGGGTTTATATAATTTTAATTCTTCTCGAATGTAATCCTTAAGGCCACAACAATACATTTTTAATAGATCTTCATCTGAGAATCTCCCTTGCCTTATCACTAATACTTCCTATTCGTGAGTGTATTCACTTATCGATCCCTTCTATATGAGGTGAACAAATGTTCCGTAAACATCATCCTCTTCTTCGTCATGAAACCTTTTTAGCAAGGCATTTTTAAAATTTTGCCAATTGAACGAGCAAGCTGCACATTTGTTAGACCACCATAGGAACCAATCATATGCTTCTGCTTCCAGGTAGTTGGATGCGGTCATGACCTTCTCTTGTTCACCTATTGGCGGGTTTGCTACAAAAATGGCGTCCATTTTATTTACCCATACAATGGCGCCTTTATGGTTCTTACCATCATATTTAAGTAATTCTCTTTTAGTTTTGAGGTAGTCTTTGTTGGAGAACCTTGTATGGTACTGACTTCGTTCAAACTGTATATGTGGTGTTCGCAGCTTTTCATGCATCAATGGAATTTCATGATCTGGAAAAATTCCACCTTCTAGAGTTTTTGGACTTTGCGTCTCCGAAGGATTAAAAGGTGGATTAGCCCCTCCCATATTGGCTCATCATGCTTCTTATTGCTATGATATTCTTTGTTGGAATTTCTAAGTTTAACCCATTAGAAATTCTTCCTGTACTATCTGATTTATCTATTCCTACTTGTTCAATTACTTAACATGTTATTTACCATGTAAATACTGAAAATAAATACAAGTACAATATCAACACATACAGATCATCAACTGAAAGTAAACAAGCACACAAGTGACACCGTTGCTTTTGGACTAATGTCCCCAGAAAAACCCAATGCAGGAAAATCAGTGCAGCTATTTAGAGGGTTTTATTATTATGAAGTTTCAGAATACAACCTGGGTGCCAGAAATGGTTCACCCAACAGAGAATGCCTTCGGCAGTAGTACCTCTCAGTTGGAGACAGATATTTCGGCTAAATCACCAGATGAACGATCCCACAGCAAAAATGCAGCTTCTACTGCTCTGCGTCACGTTATCCAACTCTCCAGCTCTTAGTCTATCCCACACAATTCTCCCAGCACTACCTCGAGGCCCTGCGTCAGCCTCTCTGGGCTCTGCGTCAGCTTCTGGAGCCTCTACGTCAGCACCTAGACCCTCTGCGTCTCACACGCTGGCCCTCTTTGGCTCTGCGCAGCTCCTGGCTGCCTCTGCGTGGCCACTAGTTGGCTCTATGTCAACCTCTCCCGGCGCTACATTGATCCTCTTGGTACTAACTCCGCCTCTCTGCTATATATTCGCTGCCCCTCAGCTGCGACTCAGATCACTCGATTTCCTCAACTGACCCTCAAGCCTCTTATACTTTTCTCATTGGTCCATCAACGGGCAAGATTAAATCTCTAATCAATGGCTGAGATTAGATTTGGTTTGATCCATGTCATTTAGAACATTCTCACCAAGTTTTATATTAATACCCATTAATATTTTAATTTTCCCAAGTCTAGACTGAGGAACTACATTAAAAATATTAATTATTTTAATATCTCTCTAATCGGGTGGAATTTCCCCAAACCATTTCTGGGTCCTGGAGATCTCTTGTGCTTTAGCTTCTCCACAAATTTTCATCACTAGAGCACGTTCGATGCTACCCGAAATCAACATTCCCTCTTAGTGAGGATTGTGCTATAGTAATACTCCTCACTGAGCATCACTCTGATTATCTAGCATCGGTACCTGTGCTGATGCTAGGCCTCCTTGTCCACATCCTCTACATTGCTGCATCTTGTACTGCTGCCCATGGCCCTGCCACTGCCACTGCTGCATCTGTACGACAACTCCCTCTGCATCTGTGCTACTGCCCATGGCCCTACCACCGTCACGATTGCATCTGCATTGCATCCCCTTCTCCTCATGCTGCATTGTGCTATCCATAGCATTGCCACTGCTAACTGCTACACTGCAACCCAGTTATTGAGAAGGAAGTAACTGATCCACCCAAGTCCGACATCCCTGTCAGGCTAGAGACTCTCCCGATGTTAAAGCTCCCTCTGTGCTGCATCCGCATCCGTCACTACCGACATCTGCCAGTCCTGCTACTCCTCTTTGGGGCTCCCATAGCAAGGTATAATCCAAGACGTTGGGTACCTTGAGGATCCTGCCCCTCATCGCCTGTAGTCCGTCTGACTACAGCTTGATGTCTCCCCACTTCCTCTTAAGTGGCGCATGAGCACTCATGGCACAGTCATCATCCTCCTCGACTTCTTTCTCCGCCTTTGCTGGTGCTGCCTTTGAGTCAGAAGCCTCTCCCTTACTCTTCTTCCTCAGACACTGGTTTGCATAGTGACCTAGTTCCCCACAATGGAAGCACTTGACCTTGGAGAGGTCCTTCTTCTTTCTTTTCTCCCGCTTTCCCACAGATGCTAGAGCCGCATCCTCTTCTTCCTCCTTCTTGATCCTGATCCCTTTATCACTACTCTCCGCCTTAGTCAGTTGTCTGATCTCTTCTTGAAAAAGAGTTGCCCACAGTTCTTCCCAATCTAGAAGCTTCCACCTACCCAATATGCTCTGGACAAACACTTCCCAATCCTCGGAAACTGCGTTCAGTGCGGTCCTCACCAACATCTCTTCATCCGGCGTGGCCCCTATGGAAGTCAGCTGGTCCCACATCTCCTTCAATCGATCGAGGAAGGTATCTATCTACTCTTCCTTCTGCATCTGGTATGACCTTAACTGATTTTCAAGTAACATCTTCCTCTACATGAAAATATGCTTGTACAATTTCTTCAGGGCCTCCCACATCTCATTTGTCGTGTCCTTCTCGGCAATATGCGGAACCACATGATCCTTGACCCCATCAAGAATGATGCACTTTGCCCTAGCCATTGCCTCCTCATAATTCTCATTTTTGGGTGGGTTAATCGGGATCTCTATTGTTTTCAAGGCGAAGTGCTTGATGTGATACCTGTTTAGAATGGACAAGATCCTGGCCTTCCAAACTACGAAGTGGGAAGCTCCGTCCAGTCTATCTTGATCTCAGCCCATTCACTTCCATCTTGCTGCTCTTTTTTCGCCTCCTATGAGTCTCTTTACTTCCCTCCTGGAAGTCCTCGGTTCGAATCCCTCTGAGTCTCGATTTCCTTTATGGAAATCCCTCCTCCTTGGTCTTGCCTTGTTAGGTACTGTTCTGGCCACAGTACCCCACCAGCTTTGCTCCGCAAATTACCCACAGCCTCCTATGCCCTAGTAATCTGAAGGACTGAGCCTCTAGGCTCTGCGCAATCCCGACACCGGCAAAATCTGCGTAGGTCAGGGCTGCTCCTCTGCCTCTACGCTGATCCTCCTCTTGGCAAGAACTGATGACACAAGCTCTCTGCGTGACCCCTTCCTTGTTGCGTTCTGCTAGGAACAACTTCTGTCACTTGGGACAATTGTTTCTGTTGCTGCTGCTCAGCTCGACTGATGCCTTCAGTTATCCTGTGATCTGCAACCATGCTATGAAACCATGTTGAAATTTCTATGTTTAACCCGTTAGAAATTCTTCCTGTACTATTTGATTTATTTCTTCCTACTTGTTCAATTACATAACAAGTTATTTACCATGTAAATATTGAAAATAAATACAAGTACAATATCAACACACACAGATCTTCAACTGAAAGTAAACAAGCACACAAGTGACACCGTTGTTTTTGGACTAATGTCCCTGGAAAAATCCAATGCGGGAAACCGGTGTAGCTATTCAGAGGGTTTTATTATTATGCAGTTTCAGAATACAACTTGGGTGCTAGAAATGGCTCACCCAACAGAGAATGCCCTCGGCAGTAGTACCTCTCAGTCAAAGATAGATATTCTAGCTATATCACCGGATGAATGATCCCACAGCAAGAATTGAACTTCTGCTGCTCTGCGTCACTTTGATAGGGACTGCATCACCCTATCCAGGTCTCCAGCTCTCAGTCTATCCCACGAAATTCTCCTAGCTCTGCCTCTAGGCCCTGCGTCAGCCTCTCTGGGCTCTGTGTCAACTTCTGGAGCCTTTGCGTCAGCCCCTAGACCCTCTGCGTCTCACACGCTGGCCCTCTTTGGCTCTGTGCAACTCTTGGCTGCCTTTGCGTGGCCACTGGCTGGCTTTGCGTCAACCTCTCCTGGCTCTGCGCTGATCCTCCTGGTACTAACTTTGCCTCTATGCTATGTATTCACTGCCCATCAATTGCAACTTAGATCACTCACTCGATTTCCTCCGCAAACCCTGCCCCAGAAAATCGAATTCTTGATCTCTCTTGGTGTGTTTCCCAACTGACCCTCAAGCCTCCTCTTATACTTTTCTCGTTGGTCCATCAATAACAGAGATTAAATCTCTAATCAATGGTTAAGATTAGATTTGGCTTGATCCATGTCATTTAGAAGATTCTCACCCAGTTTTATATTAATACCCATCAATATTTTAATTTTCCTAAGTTTAGACTTAGGAACTCCATTAAGAATAGTAATTATTTTAATATCTCTCTAACCGGGTGGAATTTCCCCAAACCATTTCTAGGTCCTGGAGATCTCATGTGCTTTAGCCTCTCCACCAAATTTCATGACTAGAGCACATCCGATGCTACCCCAAATCAACACTCTGCCATTTCATCTTGATGAACCTTGAATTTATCTTGCTTCCTTCCGACATCGTCAAGGCGTTTAAGCATTTTGTCGAGTTGTTCTTGAATTTTTTTTTGAATTTTTGTCATGGCACTTACTATATTAAATTTACATAATATAGTTTATAATATATATTAAATGAATTTTATTAAAATTATATTAAATTTATATAATATAGTTTATATTAAATGAATTTTATTAAAACTATATTAAAGTTTTATAAATATAGTTTCAATTAATGACAACGAAAATAAAAAATATGTGATTTTTTTTGTTTAGAAGGAGAATGTATTTTAACGAGTTTTGTAGACTGATGTGATGGTCACGCGGTTGACCATGTCAGTGAAACGTGGGCCAATGATACGTTGTGGACCAGACAGGGAGTGATGATGGTCGACAACGAGGGAGTCTTCAGACACAAAAAACCTACAGTAGATAGACTAATGATGAAGGGAGTCTTCGGCAGGAGCAGTGATGCAGGGAGCCGCTAGAACACAGGTTAGCAGGGGGATGAAGTGCGGGTTTGAGCATGGTCTTGGCAGTGGAGGTTCGACAAGGCAACGACTTTTAACTGACAGAGCAGTGCAGATCGAAGCGTAGACTTGGTAGCGTGGACGAGCAGTGGACATGCAAAACTTGTGGGGTGGTTGCGGGACCGTGGATAGCGGACGTGGGATAACATGACGGAAGACAGACTAATGGGATGGTGATGGAAGCACGTGGATGACACAACGAAAGGTGATTATGTGATATGGTGATGCACATGCCAGAGGAAAGGACCACTTTGATACCACTAGAACAATTCAATTGTTCACTTTTGATCAATATGCTCAGAGACATTTGATGTTCATAAACATAATCATATATATATATATATATATAAAATTTTATTCAATTGATGGATGATTTTTACAAGGATATGGTGGTTCTCCTTTATAGGAGTTCACTGGCCATGAACCCTGTTACCAGTCAAACCTGCATGGGACCTAAAAGGGGTTCCTAAGAGGGCAACTGCTAGGGTAAGGGCAACAGTGGAGGCTTAGCCCACTCTCACCATAGCCAAATCTCCCTGCTCTTTACGGACTTTCACCGATGGGAGGAGTCTCGGTAGTGTAGGGATCACTTGTAAAGTATATGTCAATGGATAGGTGGAAAGTGACCTTGGAAACCCTTTCCCAAGGATGAAGTGAAGAATGGAACTTGCTTGCTCTTTAATCAAGGGACTTGGTTTTCCAAAGGTAAGGGGTGAGGATTGGAGGCTTGAGGGAGAAGGAACAGACTTATGGACGAGGTTCTCAATCCCTATAATCCTTGGGAAACTTGGATTCCCAAATGGTCCTTGACAATAATCTTTATTGAGAAGTTGGATCACATGGGGCCAAGTGGTCCCAATCCAGATTCGGGGATGGGATGCAACAACCAATGATGTTACTATCCTGGACAAGGTGAAGGAAAAGGACCAAACAAGAATATTTTCTTCAAAAGGTTGAATTGATCCTGTTGAGGTCTAGCCTTGGGGATACCTAGGCAAAATTTGATCTTGGAGCTAGGGCTTGGGATTCCTAGAGATTCCACCATTAGAATTGCCTCAAATTTAGAGGAGAGGGAGGGGACCCACCAATGCAGTAGCCTGTAGGAGATCGAAGTTTTTCCTTGGGTCAATTCCCGGGAAATTGATGCCCTAGGTTACCTTTGAGGGCTAGACCTGGGAAAAAATGATAAAAGGTGAAAAAGGTTAAAGGGATGACCACCCTTTTTAGGGATCAACGCCTAATTCACTTGGGGATATGGAATCAAGGATGATGATGAGTAAGAACTTGGTTTCTTGATCAAGGAGGCCCAAAAAGTTAGCTTCATCCAATGTTGAGAGAAAGAAAAGAAAAGTGACCTTCAAGCATTTATACTTCAAAGCAAACAATGTAAGCTTATCGAGACAAATAATCACAAGGACATTTCATTCATATAACATGGGCCCGTACATTAAAATAGCTAAAACATGCTCAATTCCACATTTCAATCATACAACAACTAGCCCTAGTTTTAGCAGTATGCAACAACAATAATAATAACATCAAAATTTACTTACAACGTTATAAATTATATCCAACCAGCATTTTGTTTACAAGACAAAGATCCAAGACAAGATAAATAGCCCAAGTCCATACGTCAAAATTCATCCATCTCCAAAAATATTCTCCAAGGAGAAAATGTGAAGTTCTTTATGATTAGAGAGATTCCAAGTCAAGTATGATCCAAATGAACGTATCCAACATCAATATATAGCCTCCTAAGGGTTTTGAATTAGCCTATGGGCCTACATTAGCCCCTAATGATAAAATAATGTGCAGATAAAATCACTATTGGTGACAAGCCCACCAAACTAGCTCACAAGTGTAAAATTAAGCCTCACAAGGGGCCAAATAATAATATGTACATGTCGTGGGGCCCTCCAAAGGCCTAATAATGTCATGAAGTGCCATACTGAGGAACAAATTCTTCAGAATATGATGGACAAGGGGGTGGCCCCTTCTTCTCCAAGTAGTAGACTTGTGGTGCTACCAGTGGGTCTGAGGACACATAAATGACCCTATGGGTCTCCATATGAATCGGATATGCCTGTAGATCCTCTGCAAGGGTCCAAGTGGTGGAATGAATGTTGCCATGACATTGTACAAGTCCTGGGACACCTGCCAAGAGTGTGGGGCTTGCTGGGCATAATGTAGCAAGCATATCACCATCATCCCAAAAGTGGATCGCTAGTAGTCTCTAAGCATCGATGAAGATCCGTGGAGTGTTGTCTGCTGCTGTGGAGGCCAATGGCTCTCTATGCACACCCTATATGTGCCAATGTAGACCTCTGGGGGTTAGGATCCCGTATAGGGAGACCAAACCCAAATGGAAACCACCTGTAATCTTGCATAAGATCCAATGCGTTCCCTAGGCTTCTAGTACAATCAGTCATTAAAATAATTAGGTAAAAGAGTTTACAAATCATGGATAACAAAGTGGGCACTTCATAATGGCATGCCCTTTCATAGTGGGCTTTGGCATGTGCTAGTGTCTCCAAGCTTCAAAAGGGGTTAACCAAGTACCTTATTAGGTGGTTTCATCCCTTAAAGGGGATAGTATGTCCAAGGTACATCCCTCCAATGGGGGTGGCAAGTAATAAATAAGTGGAATGGAGTAGGGAATGAGAAGGGCAATCTTGGGCCACATATTGGGGCATAGAGGTAGCTAGATAAGTGGAAGCCCATACCTAGGTATGCAATGTGTAGGAGGGAGCAATCGTTGTACATGAGGTACCCCAGTCTTGATTTTTCCACCCTTCTTTATATGCCTTTTTCCTTTTATGAATTTTCTTTAATTAACTGCTTGGAGCTCAAAGGACAAGAGCATGATGTGTAAGATATTGCAGTGATGACCCCTTTTGAGGTAGGGCAGTTCATTGCCTTCTTGGGGTTGGGACAATCATGGGTTCCTAATTGATAAAGGAGGCCTATCTAGGGCCTATGGAACCAGAGTGATGACCATGGATTGGGGTAGATCTCATGTATTGGCTTTTGCCCACATGCTAATTATTTTGTCCCTACTATCTTTTACATTTTGCAGTACAATTTCCTATTAAATATGGCCAATTATGTTTTTTTATCTTTTCTTTTAACTGCTTCAACCTCTGGGGCATCATTCTAGGCCTGACCCAAGGTGGGGGAAAGGGGATAGGGAGGTTGACCCTATGTGGACCCGGAATGGAAATGTGGACTCAGGTGGGCGAAATGATCAATGGGGTACAGTGAGTGGAAAAGGAGTAATAAATGCGAATAAAAGAGCAGAACCACACACCCAAAGTCGGGGTTTTCCAAGCAGTACCACCCTAGAACCAAATGGTCAATAAAGGAGATCCCACGGG
>APFE030820065.1:169888-181822 GCA_000404065.3 Pinus taeda | reverse complement strand
AACATCATGTTGGATATTATCCTTTAAAGACCCTATGAACACATCAATCCTATGATCCTCTGGAATATCTTTTACCCTTATGTTTCAATTTTTGGAACTCCTCAATGTGCTCCATTATTGAACCCTTTTGTTTGAGACTTATCAATTGGCTAAAAAAAGTGTTGCTTTTTGTATCCTCATAATGTGCTATCAATTCTTCCGTAAAAATTGCCCAAGTGATAAATTGTTTACGAGAACAAAGCCATTGATACCATACAAACTGATTTGGTTCCAAATATAAAGTTGCCATACGTACCTTTTGTGTGTTTTGTACATTATTGAGATCAAAGAATTGCTCCATTTATAATATCCATGTGGCGGGATCCTTGCCATCAAACTTCCTCATATCGATTTTTGGAACATGGTGAGTCTTCGATCCAACATTAGCGTCTATGGTATCATGATTAACATTTCTTTTGATCACATCATGAGTTTCCTTTACAACCTTTTCACCATTAGTAAGTATTTCTTGTAGAAAATTTGTCAAATCTGTCTTCAAATCTGCCATTTCTGTCTTCAAATCTGTCCTCAAATATGTCTTCAGATCATCCATCTTAGCTTCCATGCCCTTTATCTTAGATTCCATGCCATTTATCTTGGCATCTGTTAGCTTTTGTGAGCGTGACATTTGTTGCACTTGTTCTTGTAATTTTGATATATCATGTAGCTTTTCTTCCTCTTCTTCATGAGTCATGCTAGAGCTTTCAGGTTCCTTACTAGGAGTTTGCATTTTCTTTCCTCAGGGCATCAGTTACCGATAATAATGCTTTACTATGCCCTTTGAATTCCTTCAAACCAAACTTATGCAAAAATTAAAAAAAAAAACTACACACCTTTTTTTTACTTTGTAGAAGCCTGATATTGTAGCTGATGTATCTCTGCAATTTCAAATCATCCAGTTCTGAACTTATGACCTGTAGTAGCCTTCTATGTCCTCTTTCCAATGCCACTAGTCTAATCCAAATTGGATTCTCCAAGAAAGAGTTATGCACAATCTCCCGCAGTGACCTGATTATAGACTAGTTCAGTAGAGTGAACTTGTATGAAGTGCCACGTGTCACTGTTTCAACCTTTGACTCTGCAAAATATATAAATGAAAACTACAGTCTGTCCTCTTTCTGTAACTTCTTACGAAATTTCAATCCGATGCTCAGAAAGGAAGTTATGACGATTTTCCCCAGGTCACCTGTTTTGAGTGTAATTCAGGAGTCTGCAAAAAGGCCAACTTCCTCAGATCATATCTCCGAAAATATCCTGCAAAAAGCTCTGAAATTCGGTCCCAAAGTTCAGCGCCAATTCTTCTCAAATGGGTTTTTTTTGCGACTTCTGAAACGTCACAGAAAAAAAGTTATAGCGAAAATTCCACAATGGCTTGTTTGGAGCAGCGAAACCCTAGAATCCAAAGCTCTGATACCAAATGTTATGAAACCAGCTCACAAAAAGATAGAAAAGAGAGATCCACGCCTTAGAATGCAGCCTCTTCGAGGGGGCAACCTCCTTTACATTACATAAATGAACAATTCTTGGATGATTCAAATGACAAAACCTCCTTTCTATATATAGGAGTCTAAGGAGTCACAATATAACCCAGCGACCTAACAATAATAATATAAAGCCACAAAAATAACAATAGAGGGATTCTATGGGGCATAGTAATAACAATATGGGGACAATAGGGGCACAACAATATTAATAAGGGGTACAACTACAATAATAATGGGGTAATCACTAGTATTATAGGGACCCAACACCGACAATCTCTGAAAAGAAATTTTGTAAGAAGAAGTCATGAATTCTTATTCAGAAACAATAATAGAATGCTGCAAGTGTCATAGCATTGGTCATATGGCACGTGATTGTAACTTAACTTGGTCTCCTACACAAACTAGAACCGTGCTAGAGAAGAAAGTTACACAAGTATGGGGAAAGAAGAAAATTGGATCTGAAAGTCTCATGACCTCTCCAACTAACAACACATGTTGTTGACCTAATCTTCGACAATCTAAGCATTTGATGGGGAGACTCCCAAAAGGAAGATCATTCATACAATTAGGGGGGGCTTATGATGATTAAACATTGTTGCAGAAGCCATTTGTGAATGGGTTATGTAAACCTTGATGAGCTATATTGGCAATCATTCTTTGATGGATCATTTCTCAAGAACACTCCTTTGAAATAACCTGATCGCTTAACTATCCAATAGATTGTTGTTGAAGATGTTTTATTTCACTTGATCACTAAGCAGAAATTGGAGCAGAAGAGAAGGCCATCTAATGCTAATAAGGCAAATAAGTATGTTGTTGTTATTACAAAAGTTGAATGTCTCGAATCAGGATATGATGTGAGAATAGGTAAATTGTGGACACAAATAGATGCAACCTTCAAACAAATAGATACCTCTGGAAATGGAGCTTGAATGTTTTGTCCACTACACAAGCAAGAGCAGTTGGAATTATTTAACATAATTGAAGCATTGCAAAAATTTGTTAGTCAGTAGAAAGAATTTAAAAGACAATCATATATTGATATCGAAATCTGCTAATGGAGATAACTTGCAAAGAACACAAGGAAAATATGGCTCATCAAAAGGACTATATAAAGAAGAATGTTGTGCAATTGAATATAGCTCAGGCTGATGCTAGTCACTTAGAAAAATAACAATAGTAAGGCACAACCCCTCACCATTTCATCGAATGCAATGATGTTGAAATATTGGATGGCAATGACTTAAGGATAAGCACAAAGATATATAGGAACTTAGATATGAAGAGATATAGTGAGAAAAGCAATTTTAGTCACATTTTCTCTTGATTCAGACTATGAAGCCTCTTAATTCTGATTGTGGAGACAACAAAATTTGGATTGCAAAATAATAAAAACTTGGACTTGGACATTTGGTGTGTGGCTATTTGGAGTCTGTTTGGAAGCACTGAAGTGGAGCATCTTTAAGGCATCATTTACCACACTTGAGAATAGTTAAAAGCAATTTTTAAAGGTCTACTTGGGATATTCTTGGATCAACATTGTTGAAGCCGTGATAAAGTAGTTCTTTTGAGACACGAAGAACAGATAATGTGCTATCTGATGATAAGGCAACAATCTATCTATCTTGAGTAAAGAAGAAAAGAAAAAAAAAGAGCACCATGACAGGGGGAGTAGTCCGATAAGGGGAGTCCTTGTGCACTCCTTTTCCATTAATGTCAAAGGGGGAGAGAAGAAGAATATTTCCATCAATGAAAAAGGGGAAGATTGTTGATATAGATTGTCATAGATGTCAATATGGAAATATTCTCAGATACTAAATGAGATGGAGGACCCAATAATTGAATACATCATATGGATTGAATATATATACGGACAAAGTAGAAGCAGTGGACCCAAGGAGCGTCCCAAGGAGGAAAGCTATTGGAAGTCAAGGAAAACCATCAGAAGCCATTAGAAAGAAATTGGAAACCATTGAAGTCAGAACAGAAGTGAGGGAAGAATTTCATTAGAAGCCATCAAATAAGAGTTATCAGAAGACATAGGAAAGCCAAGCCAAGAATAAGAATCGAAGAAAAAAGCTGAGGAGCATTGCTGTTACAATTCAATTTTATTGACCTATTGCACATTCCCAAGAATAAGAGCTACATCGAAGGAACTAAGAACCCAATCCGAGTAATAAGCCATGGAAACCTTTTAAAGTTCATAATGCATGTAATAAAAAAGCTGGAGTTAACATATCGATAATATCATTTTATTATATGCCACTGCTCAAAACCCCCGATTGCAATATGTATTATGGACCCGAAACAATTTATGATAACAACTCTATTGAAATATCGTATCTGCGACATCGCTAGCTTTAAATCCTTGTCAAATTTAAATTTTCTGATTACGATATAACATGTGGACCCGAACACTCCATTATAATGCACCTTTATGTAATATCGCATCTGCTAATCAGAACTTTCATATCGTAATTCATAAAGGGATGTCACATTAAAAATTGTGATTGCGATATTATTGCGAACCCGACTGCACCACTATAACATAACTTAATGTAATATCACATCCATTGAATCACAAAGTTTCAAAGGGATGTCAAACCGCCAATTGCAATAGAGTTGTTGACCTGACGGACCACCGATTGCGATAGAGTTGTGGACCCGACGGATCACCGTTTGTGATAGAGTTGTGAACCCGACGGAGTTATAAAAAACAATTTAATATAATATTTCATCCGCTTAGTCAGAAATAGGGGCATCGACAATGTTATATAGATGATATTGAATGTTACGTTTGTGGGATTTAAGCAGTGACGCAACATGTGGGGACCGCCAGACATCTATTATAATGTGGGTATAGCCTCTCCTTTATTATTTTCATAAATAAAAAAGTTTAATTGGATAAATGCCCCTCTGACATAATTTTAATGTGAAACCTCATAAGTCATCCTCTCCTCCCAATAAACGTGTCCTTTGGTTATTGGTGAGACTCGTATACATACAAGTTAAACGCTTCACCTTAAGCATGGATCTCGATCATCAATTACAAAAAAGAAGGACGACTCACAACTTGTAAACGTGAAGGAACAAAATAAAGGAAGCTGAAGTTCGAGCATTCTGTTGACTTTGTTATTTACTAAAAGGCTCGGACCTGTGTTTGACAGGTGATTCAGATAATAGTTCAAAAGGACACTTTGCGGGTCTAAGAGTATTATCTGAGTATGAACAAGGTTGTTTTTTGATTTAACGTGCAATATGAAACTGTGACAGTCACTCCTCTAAAGAAGTCACTCCTAAAGTAGTTACTCCTGAAGCAGTCACTCCTGAAACATTTACTACGACAATGAGAATAGAGGGTCGAACCAGAGAGCTATTTTGAAAAGACATTGAGGCCTAGCAGATATATCTTGTTGATAAGCATCAACATATCTTGAAGATCATGATGTATTGTTGAAATCATCATGAGGTAAACTTTGCAGACTCTATTGGGAAATATGAAGAATTGTGAAGACTCCTTCATAGGAAGACATGTTGTCATTGATGAAGTAGAATGGAGATTACATTGAAGCTGTAGATTGACAAGAACTCAGTGAAGAAGATTTTGGGTGTCGTGAATTACTATAAAAAATATCTAGACAAAGTATAGTAGTGGGTTAGAGCCCAGAGGGTTTGTGAAAAAACAAGGTAGGTGCCTTGAAGGATAGGGTTGGAGTCCTAGAGTTTCGATGTGCTCAAGAAACCAGGTCGGAGCCTATACCAAAGAAGGGTTGGTTCCCTAGGGGTTGGAGCCTCTAAATGCAAGGTCGGTGCCTTGAGAAGATAGGGTCGATGCCTTAGAGGTTGGAGCCTCACAAAAGACCAAGTTGGTGCTTGGAAACATGTTGGATCCCGAGATATTAAAGATCAATGTCTACATCAAGGGTTGGAGCCCTATATAAATTGTACTTGATTCATTATAAATATTATATTAATAAAAGCATTTATTCCTATTATTCATTTTGTGTTCTAAATATAAGTGATCTAACTAGTAAAAGTAACAATTGAAAATGAATACTGATTCACCCCCCCCAGTATTTCCAACAAGTCAATGCAGTCAAAGGGTTGACAATATACATTGATGAAGGCTTAATCAGTAGGGTCACTACCCTTCCAAACGGGATACAATGGAGTAAAGAGAAGAAGCATGAAGCTATCAATGTAAAAAGATTTTTTTCCTCCCTAATGAGTAACTAGATAAGACAAAAATGGGATTAGAAGGGAAATCCTACCATGCCCCTGGGATGAAATAGCCTATCACATCCTCAAGTATATTCCTTGTGGAGGAAGGTTAAGCATAGTATAGGTTAAGCATTATAAATTTAGGCTCATTTATCAATTAATATTCCAAATTGACCTACCTAGTCATGAGAGGCTAAGTATCCCAGATTTTATTCTGCAGTCTCTAAAAGAGATAAACATGAAGGTGAAGGAGGGAAAACAAAATTACCCGGCTCATCATGGCCTGATAAAATTAATAGTCATGGATGGATTGAAACATATTATAACCCTATTCCATGGGTAGAACTTGTAGACATGGATAGACATGCCTTCTTAGAGGCCAAAGTTGAATCATTAGAACCTCAGATAGATTTGACAGAGACAGAGTTGGGAGAACCTAGGTTAAATTGGTAGGACCTCAGAATTTTTTTTAGAAATAAATGACAGTTCCTCAAGAATAATTAGAAATACCTTAGTAATTAGACTAAAAACCACAAATAGGGCTAATAAAAACCACAAATAGGGCTAACTAAAAATAGGAAGAAGGAGGTATTCAAAATCCCTGTAGCATAGAGGGGAGGGGAAAAAATCTTGGTAAAAGAAGAAAAATAAATTGTAGATGCATTAGCAGCACTTAGCACCCCAACAAAGACAAATATAAGTAGATATTCCCAATATTCTACTTACACTAGGAAGAGACAAAGACAAGATTACAATATAGTGGCAAGCCTACGCCACCTTTGGAAACTACAATGATATTGAAGAGACCCCTAGATTAGAAAAATAAGAGATTTAGGATGTGAAGGGGGAGAAATTAAGGCACCAAACATGAAAGCATCAGAAAAAAATTACCTCTTGAGGAGATTAGGCAACAAGTACAATCAAAAGGAAAAGATAATCAAATACAAGAACATGTTTCCTTTCTATAAGAGTAGCCTAAAAAACTACAGGAATAGGTTTCCTTGCTACAAGAATAACCTACAAAATTATAGATGGAAAGGGTAGCAAGGAAACCATTTAAAAGGAGAACTACCTCCTTATATTATTGGTATGAGGTAGGAAAATCACTTCCTATACACATAACACCACAACTGTTCCTTGCAATAGAGTAGGAGAAAGTTGAGACTCAAAGATGGAGGAGATTTCCAAATCTAAAGGTGTTGTTGATATGGCCAAGATGGAATATGAGATGAAAAATATTAGAGAAGAGATGGAACTCATAATGTTTGAGGAAGAAAATAGAAGGGAATACCTGGAGAAGGAAAACATGCAGCTAAAGATCCAATTGCAATGGACACAAAGATTGCTATAGGAAAGTGATACTCAAGTTGCAGCTTCAAAAACATCTTTGGGTACCATGGTACACCTCTCTTTATAGGCAATAAATTGCAAGAAACCCTCAAAAACCTACTCATTATTATTGAAGGAACAATGCTGCTAGCTTAAAATAAGAATTCTTACACAAAAATGGACTATCCCTCTATAAAATGTCAAGGACTTCATTGACTTCTGCCTTCAAAGCAGTACAAAAGATAAGGCCAAGGTTGATTAATTTTACATTCACAACCTTGTGCTTCCAAATATAACTTAATGGGACCCAAATTCATATTTGGGTGATGAAAAGTTAATGGCCATAACATCTTGGCTAAGGCATGAGGAGGTCAGGGCTGAAGAAGTGAAAAAAATCATGGACATAGAGCTGAAGGATTCACTTTTTGTTAGACGTGAACACCTCAATCCATCCATCCTCACTTCCACTCATACATTCCTAGCAAAGGACCCTAACGTGGTGGAAGTTTAATAACAAAGGAAAGTGGATGTTGTTAGAGTCAGCATTTTCATACTACCATTAGTGATCAAAACTCCTTTTTTCATATTCATATTAGGGTCTTGCTCAGATATTTTTGTCATTCCACCTAGGTCCTCATTCAAAAATTTACTCATTGATGGTATCCATAGTAAAAAAACCTCACTCACTTACACTCCATCTACCTCCCTTGACCTTTTCCCATGCACTCCTAGTTATGTTACCCTCCATTCCCCAACTGCCATGTCACCTCCTGCATCCATGTCATTCACCTGTCTCATGATTAGTTGAAACTATGCTTTTTCCTATACGCCATATTTATTTCAAACATGGTTTGTAGACCCATGAGGATGAATTTTTAGAAACGGAAAGAGGTTGTTTTGTCCAAAATCCTCATGTACAAAAACCTATCTCAGTTTTCTAACATATATTATGGTTTGGGATATACAGATGAAGCTTTATAGACATATTTTCCCAAATTTTCTTGTTTAACCATACTTTTTTAGAACATCTTGTGGCCAATCAGAGATGAATCTTGAGAAATTGGAGGATATTTGTGTTCTTAAGATGTCAAAGTACAATATCCTACTTCAAATTTTACACAACTATTATAAAATGAGAGATACATGTACATATTGACAACCTATTGTTCAAACTGTGTAAAGTCTTGTTTTAGTCACCTTTTTGTAGAGACTATTTGGAACAGCTGGAGCTGAATTTTGGGGAACTGAGAGAGGTTTATCTCAAGAATATATTTATCTACAATAACCTCTCTTATGATTTACATATCTATCTCGAATTGAGATATAAAAAGGGATGACTGGACCCTGTTTTGCAGGATTTCGGGAGGAAAATGTTCAAAGACAGTTAGCCACCTCATCAACTAAGAGTTGCAATCAAATTCGAATTTCTCTTCCTTGTAAAAAAAATCCATAATTATAGTTCCAAGTAGATACATTAGTTTTTAATGTCCTACATTTCATTTCTATTTGTGCAAAAAAGTTTAAGATATTTTTAAAAAGATCTTGAGATTTTTATCAAGATATTTTAGTTTAGAATTTGTATAAATACTTCATCATTTGAAGTAAGAAAAAGTTGGAATCAGTTGGATGTTTGGCTATTGATAAGAGATGCTAGTGTAATTAGTATTTGGTAGAAATTAATGAATGAGTTGCAACTATTTTAGTGGAATACCTGTGGCATGGAATTTTGACATAGTTTCTTCGTATGTTGCATATCTTTGAATGTTTTGTACTCCCATATTTCATTTGACTTCTATGATATGTTGATTTTCAAGTTGATGAGCAGAATACATCTTATATGCTCTGTTTTGGGGAAATCTTCATAGTTTTTTCATTTTCTTCAATTTAGAAAGAATACATGCTTGTATTTCTCTTTCTAACACCTGACTAATCTTATCCATCTCACTTCATAACCTTAAAGTGTTTGAGTGCCTACCTACCTTGCTCCATCAGATGTCTGCAATCATACCCTCATTTGCCTTGACCTAGTCTTTTTGGCCTAATCCTCTTCCAAAAACCCAACCAAAATCAAATCAAACAACCCTCTACACTTTACATCTAGCCTAAAACCCTAGTCTATCCAACCCTTGGCTGTGATCCCTTGGAGAGAGCCCCCTCCAACTTGGTAGGGCTAGCTACCAAGTCAAAAGGTTGGTCTATGGTTACCTCAGCTGGACTCTTCCTCAGCCTTGGAGATCCAGTGAGTGATAACAGATGCCATCCTCCACTTTGAATATACTTTCATGCTATTGGTTAAAGAAAGCTCATAAGCTTGCAAAGGAGATGTCAAGCACTGCCTTGAAGCATGAAGATTAGAGAATACCATTCCCTTGAGATATTACAAGATGCACTTGCTAAGAATCATTTGTATAAGATGATCATTTAAAGGCTTTAAGTCCAATGGATTGGACTTAGATTAAATACACCCTTTCTATTATAAATTTAGGAGCATCAAAGTCAGGAAGAAGAAACAAGGGTGTGGCAACACATTGAAGAGAACACAAGTTTCCATTTAGCAAACAACAACACCTTTAGCACAACATGGAATGCTGAATAGGTCAATAAAGAAATAAATGAGGAAAGATAGAGGAAGGAGGAAGAGTAGGTTGCTCAAATGGTGAATAATAGTTTCAGTAGGGGGCATGATGGGCCTACAATTAGGTAAAAAATAAGGCTCATATAACCTTTCCTAGGCACATAAAGGCTGTAATAGACCCTCATTTTTGTGCTTAATAACATTTCTTATATTAAATGAGTTCTTAGGAAGGATATAGAGATTTATTATGAATTATGTGCCTAATATGATTATTGTGCAGGATATTAAGAAGATATTGCACATATTATGAGGATATTTATCCAAAGATATTCATGGGACCTATACCTACTACAAAAGGTTCAAACTTGGCTGGCTTGATTCAATAAATACTTCTCCTTGTAGATGCAAGGTCATTCAAGGAGGAAGATCCGTTTTTCTAGGAAATTTGGAGGGAAAGAAATCCTCCTTTCAAGGTGGTTTCCCCTCACTTATTTTGTATAAATAGAGGTCTTGAGTAGCCCATTAGGTAACTAGAAACAAGTAGAACCAAGAGGATAACAATGTAGAAAGTCTAGTTTTCAAGTTCTGGAACTTTTTGCCATGCTCCAACAATTCATAAATTAATGAAAGTTATATTTGGTTTTAGTTCTTAGTCTATTTTTTTAAGGGATATGAGCTTCCTTTAGTTAGGTCCCACCCCAGGTTCTTATGACCCCTTCTGTATTATTGTTCTTTATGATTTTTTTTCATTTTTGCAATTTATTTATGAATATTATTTTTATGCAAGATTTCTTAGCTTATTTATGAGTTGTTTTTTCTTTCATAGTATTTTAGCATTGAATGATAGCATAGATAGTGATCATTTTTTCAATTAACATCTCTATTTATGAACCTTAGTTGATTTTAGTTACTAATATTTATTTGTTTTCCATCATTGATGTTTGACTGTGACTACATAGTACCCTTCTTTTGCTACTACATGAGACTTTACAACCACACGTTTTTTTGAATAAATCCATACACCATTGATGTCATGATGTGTACATGAGATATTGATCATTTATTATTCATTCATTATATTATATTTCTTTCCAAACTCGTTTTTAGCACATTTTACTGCTCTTTGGACTATCTCCTGTAGAAAAATAGAGACTCTTGTAGCAGTTTGTATTTTGTGACCGAAAATTGCTCATATTTGCATCCAAGCCATGCTTCACATTGTTTGATGTGTTATGACATCCCTGGAACCCTAAATATTGAATTTAGAAGAAAATATACCAAGTAGATGCTTTGACCTAGTTTGTTGTAGAAAGCGCCTTTTTTTTTATAGAATTAAGATTTGCTATTTACAATATTTTATTTCAGTTGTGTGTTTGATTTCTTTGTGCAATAGAATACATATTATTTCATTTACATAAAATTAAGATCATTTTCATTCCTTTATTGTAACTATCATAGGGTTTCTTGTTGTCTTTCATTTCCTGCAATTTGGAGTTTTTCTTATAACATAGAATAGTTAGAATGGTTTATGTGTAACTAGATCTCATATTAGTACTTCCACCCATATAAAGGTCAACAAGAGAAAAGTATAGTGCTTACTGTACACATAGTGCCAACCCCTCTTACATTTTTCTCAACTTTGGGTTGACAATTAATGATAATATCATTGGGTGTTTCAACATTATTGCTGCAATAGTGAGGGCCATCACCAGGGTGACGATATTTTTGTGAACTTGGAGACCTTGTGATCCATTTTTTTATTTAGAGGTAGAAAGAATCCATGCATAGCCTACTGAGCCGCACTCCTTTCCACCAACACTTTATCGACGATGGTTTTCTCTTGCCGATATAGGTCCAATATCTAAATATATTTATTGTATCTCCCCTTTGTAATTCCAATGTTAGGGATCTATTGACCCATATTTTCTGTAATTTCTTCATGCTGAATGAAATATATAATGGCAAAAGTGTCCTCAGTCACATAATTTTATTAATAAGAAAAACAATTACATCTGGAATTTTGCAAGAGTTTACACCTGAACAGCAAAACACTCTTTCAATGAGCTATTTATAAGCTCAATGTCCTAACAACCTCTAATTATGGATCACTTATAAAATAACAAGTGTCCACTTACAATAAAATCTATTCAAACAACTTACTAACAATTCTCCTAAATTAGAGCCTAAGGTATGACACATTTGTAGAGTCATATATTATTACAACAATATGCTAATTCTAAATGTCTCCATTAAATTATTAAATATTCTAGATTAATAATTATTAAT
>APFE030820065.1:123821-168946 GCA_000404065.3 Pinus taeda | reverse complement strand
AATTTTGAAAGTTTCAAGTTTTGCTCCATGGGGGTAAGAACAGGCTTGCAATCCTGCATTCCAAATCGCTAAAGAACTGCTGCTGCATACTTACTTTGAGAAATGAAAATATGATGTGGACGTTGGAAGACTTCTACTCCAAGATAGTAGTGAAGTAATCCCAAATCTGTCATCTTAAAACTTGCATGTAACTTCGTTTTCACCTGTGCAATATGATCATCGTTGTTTCCAGTAATGATCAAATCATCTACATACATAACAAGAATCACCAGATATTTGCCATGTTGTCGCACATACAAAGTATCATCAGATTCACTTCGTTGAAAACCAACTTTCCTAAGGTATTCATCGATTTGTGCATACCAAACCCGGGGAGCTTGTTTTAACCCATATAAAGCATTAAGAAATCTGCAGAGTTTATGTTCCTACCCTTCAATTTCAAAACCTAGTGGTTGTGTCATATATGCTTCTTCCTGTAAATCCCCGTTGAGAAAAGCACTTTTTACATCCATTTGATGAACTTTCCATCCTTTCTGAGCAGCCAATGCAAGTGTTAATCAGATGGTGTTCCATTTAGCTGTAGGAGCAAAAGTTTCCTCATAATTGATGCCTTCTTGTTGCACAAAACCTTTAGCCACAAGTCTTGCTTTATACTTTTCAAGTTCTCCCTTTTGGTTGTACTTAATTCTGTAAATTTTTTTGCATCCTATGGGTTTAACATTCTGAGGACAATCAACAAGTTTCCAAGTGTTGTTATCAATTACTGCTTGATATTCTTCAATCATAGCCTGTTTCCATTCTTTATGTTTTACTGCTTCTTTGTATGTGGAAGGTTCAGTAAAATCATTTGCTATCAAGGAAAAAATTCCTTCACTTCTGTGTGACTTCCTTGTTCCTATTTTATTCTTCTCATCAGGCTTTACATCTTTCAAAAGTTGAACTGCCCATTTTGGTAGTTGATGCTCACTTGTTTGAGATTCTGAAAAATCACCATCATTGTAAAGAGGATTAATGTAAACTGGTGTTCGTCGATCATGTGAAGATTCTGGAGAATCACTGTCAGAATAGACGCTGCTGCTTGGAGATGCAAATGAACTGCTAGAAGATCTAGATGGTGTTGTTGAAGTAGATGGACTGGATGAATCATCTCCAGATGAAGGAAAATCAAGTTCATACCAATTTGGTAAATTTGGTTGACTTTGCGTATTTCCTTTTCTTTGACTGCCTTTAGTTTCTAACTTTTGAAGAAGACTTTCAATTTCTTCAGCACTCTTACTCTCTGTTTCATCAAAAATTACATCCCTGCTCACAATAAATTTTCCATTGGTCAAAAGATGGTACCCTTTCTTCTCATCAAAATATCCAATCATTGTGCATTTCAAACTTTTTGAGTCAAGCTTAGTTCCTTTTTCTTTCGGAACTAAGGCATAACATACTGATCCAAAAAATCTAAGATGTTTAACTCAAGGTTTGAAACCAAACCAAGCTTCATAAGGTGTGATCCTATCTAAAGAAGCAGTTGGAGATCTATTTATTAAGTAGACAGCTGTATGAATTACTTCTGCCCAATATGTTGGACTTAACCTTTTGAAAGTTAACATAGATCTCACCATTCCTAACAAGGTGTGATTCATTCTATCTACTAGTCTATTTTGCTATAGAGTGTAAACATTTGTAAGATGTCTTCTTATGCCATGATCGCTGCAATAAGTTTTGAATTCATTTGAAGTGAATTCTCCCCCATTATCTGTCCTAAGAGTACCTATCTTTTCTTTGACTTCATTTTCAACAAGTTGGCAAAAACTTTTAAACTTTTCAAATGCTTCTGACTTTTTCTTTAAGAAATAAACCCAAGTCATTCTATTGAAATCATCAATGAATAGTAAGAAATATTTTCAACCACCGAATGAAGTTTGTAGTGGTCCAAAAACATCACTGTGAATTAGTTGCAGTAGCCTGTTTGCATGCCATGAACTTGTTGGAAAACTTTCTTGACTTTGTTTTCCATAAATGCAAGCTTCACATTTTTCATTTTCCTTTTTGAAAGTTGGAAGTCCCTTAATCATCCCTTATTTTTGCAATTGAGAAAGACTATCAAAATTTAAATGTCCATATCTTACATGCCATAATCTTATAGGTGAAATTCTTGTAGTCACTGCCCCTGCAAACTCAGAATGCCTTGGAATAACTGTCCCTTTCATCCTTAAAAATTTTCCATCTTCATAACCTGTCATCACAATTTACAAGCTCTGTTTGACTGAATTAATCTTAACTAAGCCATCTTCCATAATTACATGATGTCCTGCTTGTCAAATCATGACTAAAGATAACAAATTGTTCTTAAAGGTTGGTACATACCATACATTTGAAATCAATTTTTCTCCAATGCCAGGGAGAAAAACTTTAACTGAACCTTTTCCATAAGGAGTATGTTTTGTATCATCTGCAAGAAAAATGGAATCAAGTTGGCAATCTTGAAAATTCCAAAAAAAATCACGTTGACAAGTCATGTGTTGAGTTGCTCTTGAATCCAAAATCCAAGCATCTTCATAATCACTTTTAAGATAGGAGGAAAGTAGTAATTCCGACGAAGAAGTAAAGACATATTTTGAGTCATCATCATCTTGATCATTTGCAAATTCTGCTGAGTGCTCATGAAAAATGGGAATTTTATTAAGAGATGTTCGACAATATTCAACATAATGGCCAACTTTGTTACATCTTCGACACACAATTTGACTTAAGTCTCTTCCTCTTCCTGGAGACTGTCCTCTGCCGCTACTTTGACTTCTGTTTTGAGGTTGCCCTCTACCTTGATTATTATTTCCTCTTCCTTGATTGTTTCCTTTGCCTTAAAAATTACTCCTGCCTGAACTGTATCCATCGTTAATGTTGTTTCCTCTGCTTTGACTTCGAGCTCGACTTTGTACATTATGTGCTGCTTGATTCTGATTAAAATTCCCTTTGCCTTTGCTTCTAGAACTGTCAGTTGATGATTTACTAGTGCTAGCTTCTGTGAAAAAAACATCTTCACCAACTTTCTTTTTCTTCCCAAAGATTTTATCATGTTGGGTCAACATTTCGCAGAGTTCATCAAACTTTAGCTTCTCTAACTTTTGAGTTAATTGTAGAGTTTCCAAAAAATGTGTGTAGGAAGATGGAAGTACAACAATTAAAATTGTGACCATAAAACTATCATCTACAATTAAATGTGTGTAGATCAACTCTCTTTGATTCAGGAAGAGTATCAAAGAAGTCTTTAAAAATTCACAAATCAGACCATGCATCTGTAGCATTTGCTATATGGACATACATTTCATCACTAACAGAATATTTAATGAGAGCTAATGATTTGGCATTATTAACTTCCCATTTTTATAGTGCAGCTGCATCTGTGGGTTTATTTGGCTTAATATCACCATCACATATATCATGCCACAACTCATTATAAATGAGAGTGCTTTCCATGAGGCGTTTCCATGTTTTGTAAGATTTTGTGCCTTCAAGTTTGTCGGAATCAGAAAACAAATTAATCAACTTTGAAATTGTAGTGTTGAAAATTCACACCATGAATCAAGCTAAAAAAATATCAAGATGGGAAACACAACATGCAACACACTACACAAAAAATGATCTATCGGGACTTGGCCTTAACCCTCGTATAGTCATTGAAACAAGAGAAACAATGACTGAGATTTGCACTTAGCTCTAGTCAATTTCTCAAAAATTTTACAATGAAATCATTCAAAATTTGACTCATTTATAATCCCTTACAAAGTTTTATGAAAAAATGTACTCTAACCCCCCATCAAAGTAAAAAATTACTTTGAGTTACAATGTCACACTGTTTCTGTGAAAACTAGTATTCCTAAAGAATGCTAGCCCTCTAGGTTTGGTAGCTAACCTAGAAACAACAGTTTAAAGCAATTCAACGATTTTTTCTATGTGTAACAGATAAGAGAAAGATAATGGAACCAAATTGGAATTTCCACTTAATCCCTTGCTTGATCTCTCTCCCCTTTGACAGATCTTGCAACTCCTCCCTGTACTTAACACACTTGGAGAGTACCTGCACAAGTACAGGAACAAAGAACCGTCAAAGCATCGTGATCTATTACAACATAAACATTACAGAATCAGATATATAATGAACAAATGATAGCATTCATAAATGATAACATTCACAATTGCACAATCATATGGAAGAAAACTTGAAGAGCTTTATTAATAGAAAGGAGAATTACAACCCAGTTGTCTGATCCAATATCATCCTCCTAGCTTCAATCCTTCTTCACCTCATGAAATAGCAATATCACACCAACAATACAATGCTTTTTCCTCAATTACAAAATATCAGCACTTACTTGCAATTCACAACATTCCAACCTGCAGATCTCTAGAATTGGAGATCCATTTATAAATGTTTGCAAAGGTGTGAGTCATCCATGGGGTTTGATTAGTGTCATTCCACTTGTTACAATTGGTTCCACAAGAGAAGGTATTGGATTTTCTTAGACCCCTTAGTCATCCTTGGGCAAATTCAAAGAGGCAAGTGGCATAACAGAAGTTTCTAGAAGATTCCAAAAGCAACCACCTAGAAAACTGTCCCGGACATTTGTACATCCTCGCCCATCGCACTCTATAGAAGGCCTAAACAATATGCATCACATCCTGGCAGTGTACCACTCAGTATGCATTGCACTTTTCCAGTGGAGCAATCAGTATGGTTCAATTTAGGCAATTTCTAGATGGTTTCTTAGATGGAACTTTTTGGGAATGATGTATTTAGATGACTATGTTCCTTTAGGGTATGAAACAACTCTTTTAGGGGTTGATGAGCCATAATACATCGACATATAAGTTTGGGGTTGATGTGCCCAAATATGTCGATAACACACACTTATCTCTCCAAATAAAAAATTACAAATAAAATCTCCTTATTACTCCAAAAATTTGCTTCCCTAAACATTTACAAATAACCCCTCACACCTTATTTCTCCAAAAATATTATTTTGCAAATAAAAAATTCCTTATCTCTCCAAATTACAAATTAAAAATCCTTATCTCTCCATTAACATTAATCCATTTGTAAGTTCTTTTAAAATCTCATTCATTTAAAATAACTTTATGAAAGTCTTTAAAACTTGCATTAAAAAGTGAATGGAGGTAATTTAATGCGTATCTCCTTTTTTTTTGAAATGTAAAAGCACACACGTAATAAATGGTTTTTTATTTTTATTTTTTATAACTCATTTAGAAACTTATCTCCAAGCTATTTTTCTAATATATTTTCAAGATGGCAACTTCCACGCATTCAAGTTCTGCAGGCAAGTTGGCTGGCTCATGTTGGCTTGCTGACTGGATCATATTGTCTCGCTGGGTTCCACGCTTCTTGTTGTCTCACGCTAGCTGGCTAGCTCATGCTATGTGGTATGCTGTCATTCACTTTCAAAAACAACACACTCAAGCTCCAAAAATCTATCTCACATGAGCATATTTTTCTTTTGTATTTCAATAAACAGTTGATGTGTAATGCACCAGACTGGAGGGCATTGGGATGGTTTTGCAGATGGAGAGGGCACACAAAGAGGATCAGTAAGGACTCAGGTAAGCACAGAGGACTTAGCGAATCTATGTATGCCAGCAAATGATGATGCAAGGAAGCAGAGTATCAGTTCTGTTCCAGGGAAGTATCTCATTCATTAATCGGCTAATCAGCCCGTAACCAAAGAGAATCACGCCATTTTAATAGTTGGTTATGACAATGAAGGGGTCCTTATTGGAAATAATTTGTGGGGTAGTAGCTGGGGAGAAGATGGATGTGTCAAGCTTGATGACAGTGTTGGTGGGGTAGGACCGTTTGGGATCTTCACTGATATGATTTATCCTACCAAAAATGGGAATTAATAGGTCCAGGGTTGAGATGTTGGATTGATTTAACGCTCAGAGGCATTGGGGCAAGGCAAGGCCATGCAGTGAATAAATAGAACAATGATTAAGACACAGAGAAATTGTTGAAGCGAAGAAAATAAGACAACAATTTTTATAATAATACAAAAAATGATTTCCAGATTAAAAATCTAAAATCAATAAAATAATAAAATTTATTTTTTGTTGAACACAAAACTGGACAATTTCCATACCAATCATTTGTTGATCAATTCAATGGAGTTTTCCAAAAACTTGTAGAGCTAGAATCTCCTCCTCACATCAACTGCATTACTGAAGCTCTGATACCACAATAATGGCAGAAGTGTCCTCAGACACGTAATTTTATTAATAAGAAAAACAATTACATCTGGAATTTTGCAAGAGTTTACACCCGAACAACAAAACACTCTTGCAATGAGCTATTATAACTCAATGTCCTAACTACCTCTAATTATGGATCACTTATAAAATAACAAGTGTCCACTTACAATAAAAGCTATTCAAACAACTTACGAACAATTCTCTTAAATTAGAGCCTAAGATACGACACATTTGTAGAGTTAGATCTTGTTACAACAATATACTAATTCTAAATGTCTCCATTAAATAATTAAATATTCTAGATTAATAATTATTAATTTAATATCTTAAATTAATAATTATTTTATTCTAACACCTATGATAATATTTATTTTTGGATCATCTAACATTATATTTATACCCTTTCTTATATCTATGCGATATTAATTTCATTTATAATTTCCAAAGGCATCTACTAGCAATCAATAATAGATAAGTTTGTCTAAGCATGGGTTCATGGCATCCTTTATGACGAGGGTTGGTTTTTATTGGTTGGCTTACACCACACCAATGAATGCTTGGAGGATTTATTGTGAAAAAATCAAGGAATTGAGTAACATGGTGACACGAGGTAAGGATGAGACCAGGTGGATAATAGGTTTTTGTAAGGGGGTAAGAGAGGCTGACAAGATGTGAAACCTTAAAAACACAAAGGAAAGGTGAAACATATGGGAGGATACCATAGTCACAATCACCCTGAACCAAAGTGGAAGAAGCTATAAAGTTGGTTTCATTAAGAAAAAGCTTTGTCAAGCTAGAGGAAGGATGCAAATCAATGAGGAACCAAAGTCGGTTATAAGTTAAGAAGAGAAAGGATCTAGGAAGTAGGATAACTCTCTCATCCACAGCATGAGGGAGAAACCAAGAAAATAACTTTAGGAAATATAGAAAACAGATATAATGAGAGAGAAATGTGTATCCTATTTAGTGAAAGGAACAAATCCAAAATTTGAAGAGCTTGATATTTTATGTTGTCTAAATCAATTCCTACAAGTGACATGATGAGCTTTGTTATAATGAATTTGAGCCTAGCTATTGAATCTAAGTAGTTCCTCCATGATCAAAAACTTGTATATTTCTCATATGAAATATAAATATATTTCTCATATAATATCTACATGTATGGGACTTTGAAAATAAGTACTTAAAAAATGATATAATTTTTGTTTTTATAGGTTTTAATTATATATATATATATATATATATATATAGATTATTATATATATATATATATATATATATATAATATATTTATATGTCTTAAAAAAGATATATGTTTTTTCTTAATTTTTTGAATGGTATTTTTTTTAAATGATTATAAATGGTTACATTATGATATATCAAAGGTTTTATGGTGTTTTGTTTTTAAATTAAAAAACAATAATTATGTTATATAAATGAATTAAATAGTAGATTTTAAAAAAAAAGTTTATTTATTATTATTAGTTTTAAAGGAACAATTTATTTGATATTATTATAGTATAAGAAAGAAAGATTAATTTTTTTTTTTTGGTTTGTTTAACTGAAGAAATCAATTTACAAAGAATATTAAAATATTATACTCATTGTTATCAAAGCTTGCATATTTAGTTCTTTATGTTTAACAAAGGCTTTGGTCCCCTAAGAATAAAACTACCCCCACAATTCCCCATGGTGGGTTCTAATCCAGTTGACAACTTTGATATAACTTGACTATAATTTAAAAGAGGTTGGCAGGTTTCCTCTACCTGGTAGCTTGCCTGGCCACCCCACTGCCTATATCTATAACCTAGATATTTGAAGGTCATCATCACACTATAACCAATTGCATGATAGCTCTAATAGATACAACAAATTCATGGTATATTTGATGGAGTTCAGGGAGGATATTATGGTTCTAAGAGGGAAAGACTGTAGCTATTATGTAAAGAGGTAGGTGAAGTATTTCTATGTTGTTTAGCACCAAAATCTAGTTAACACACCTGCTACTAAATCATGGATTCTACCACCTTGTTGGAACAATTTTGGACTAGCAGGTCAGGAAGTCCATTAGCATGCAATGCCAAGCATTCATACTAGTGATTTATCTTAGTGATATGAGGGCATCAGTCTCATTCAAGCTAATCCTCTACTTGGTTCACTACTGCTCAAGTTGGGTTTTCTATTTATGGTACACACAACTAAATTTTAGATTAACATCAACTTATGCTTTCAAACTTTACACCCATCTAACACTCTATTTTTGTTTTTAATTACTCTCATTAGCCCTATTTTATTTGGGAATTTTTATTCTTCTTGCTCTAGGTGACCTAGCTCTATCCTCCTTGCAACCCTCATAATCTATTTAACTCTTTTCTACTCTTCCTTGCATCCTAGCCTCTCTCCACCAAGTGCTATCCACTTGCCCACCTATACCCTCCATATTCCACTCACTCTATTTTAGCTCCTAAGTGATCTATGGTTCATCATAATCTTACTAGCCCCTCAAGACATTACCACTATGGAAGCGTTGAACCGCCTTCCTTTTCTATGCCTAACTCTCCCTCCCTACATAGTTACCGCACCTAAGCTTCTGTCAGGTCCATCATGGAAAGGTACAAATAAATTAATCCTAAAGTTGTGCAAAAAACAATTGCAGAAATTGAAAACTGGGTTAGGTAGGCACATGTGTTTATTATTGTTAAATTATGGTATGTTATATGCTTAGAGAAGTTTACTTATCTTTATTATTATTATCCACAGATTAGAATAAGTAAAGTGCAGATAGAACATTAAACGATCAATAGAAAGAAAGCTAAGACAAGAGACACAAGATGTGGTGGCTAGCCAGGGACAAACCCCAATATGGGGAAACCCTTTGATCAAATCTTCTTTTATCTTCAACAATTCAGCAGAGAGAAATAGTACAAAAATCTGATTTATATCAGCAGCAGCAAACCCTAGATTAGTAGCATCAGCATCATCGACATAAAAATCATCGTCATCAGCGG
This sequence comes from Pinus taeda, assembly GCA_000404065.3. NCBI lineage: Eukaryota > Viridiplantae > Streptophyta > Pinopsida > Pinales > Pinaceae > Pinus > Pinus taeda. The sequence continues at coordinate 159,686 of APFE030820065.1, read as the reverse complement.
CATCAATATGATTAGCATCAGCGGCATCAACATCATCGACATCGGCAGCATCAATATCATTGGCATCAGCGACATCAACATCATCGACATCAGCATCATCAACATCATCGACATCAGCATCATCGACATTAGTGGTATCAGCATCATCGACATCAGTGGCATCAACCCTAAACTAGGGCAGTCAATATCTTCCAAACAGGAGGTCAGATCACCTCGATTCCTATGCCAAAAATTGCGGATTTCCAAAGAGAGTTAGCTTCCCCAACTGCATAGTCAAGAGAGAGAGAATGTTGGTCAATGCTAGTCAGAGTTCCAATATGCAGTTTTTAAACCCTTACAAAATTGCGTCCTTCCTTCCCACGTGTGAGAGAGAGACCTATCTGCGCAGGAGAGAGAGAGAGAGAGTCTTTTCTATGCTAAAGAGAGAGAGATGGATGAGAAGTGTGTGTCCAAATGAGGAGGAGACATCCTATATTTATATGCAAACGTTGATGATGAATAAATTTTTCTGTTGGGCTTCTAAGCCTACATAAGTTGCTGGCCAACTTTGACAATTTGTTCATAATCAAAATAAATTCATATTTCCATAAATACTTATCGGAATTGGATGAGCTTTAGATCAATCCTACACCTCTTGACGAGAGGAATCTAGATAAAATATTATCAGCCATGAATAAGGTGATCCTCATGGAGTTTGGCCCTAGTTTCCAATTTTAACAATTATTGATTCTCATGTAGAGAGGGAGACCATAAGTCGGATTCCTGAGGTTGGTAATTCATCTAGGGCCATGAAATCAACCTACACGCAAACTGTAAACTTGTATTGGCACTTGAAAATTCTCATGGGAAATATTTTCATTGATATAACATATGCATAAGAAGAGCTCATTATCTGCGTGGGAGAATTTATGGAGAAAATGGACATAGTTAATATATAATATATATATATATATATATATATATATATATATATATAATATATATATATATATATATAATAGATATATGATATTCAAGCACCTCACTGGCACTGAAATCCCCACACCAGAGAGTAATGCAGATCACTAACAATGCGATCAACCCCATATTACAGGAGCATGACAACACTCATAGCACATACCATGTCTTGGATTTGGTTTAATGATATTTTGTTGTTTATTAGTGCTTGCACTATGATCTATGTAATATGGTATTTTTGTTCAAGGGTAAGCCTAAGATCAACATATTAGAAATAATAGAGGAAACTTGAAATTTCTTAGTTTATGTTACTATTTTGGTTTACCTAGTGGGAGACTAATAATGAACATCCATGACGTAGTTTTGTATTTTATGAACTGACATAATCACCCTAATATTACCGAAGAAATGACCCCTACAATGAAATTATACTAATAACATAATAACATAGGGAAACATGACCATGGAAAGTTATAAAAAAACATAGATTGTTGAAAATGCTAACCAAAAAACTTACCATCCAATCATCAACACAAAGTATTTTTCACCATCTAGTCCTTTAGTCTTCATTGGTCCACATAGATTACTGTGTATTAGTTCCAACTATTTTTATTTGGAATGTTCTTTCGTCTTGAATTCAACCCCCATCTCTTTTCCATGCCTGCAATGTTTACATGTAGCATTGGTAGGTTTCGAAGTCAATGACATTTCTCTTACAACCTCCTTTTCTCTAATTGTGATAAGGTTGTCAAATTTTATGTGTCCCATTTGTTTGTGCTAGAGCCAATTTTCATCTTCTTTTTCCAATAAATAACATTTAGAAGTCTCATCCAAAGTATATTTTTCATTTGGAGTTCTAGTTTAGTATCCACCAATTGGTCATTTCTTGTCTTCTTATTTCACATTTATTTGAGTCAAAGAGAAACATGTGTACCAATCACACATTTTACTTATATTAAGTAGAATATGATTCACATTTTCAATGAGAAACACATCCTTTGCTGTAGCATCCTTGCTTCCAAACTTGGTTGTACTTGTTCCTATAACAGTTGCAGATCCATCATTTCCAAAAGAAATTGTTCCATCCTTTCCTTATTTTAGAGATATAATTTTGTTCCTGTCTCTGATCATATGTGTTGAGCAGCCAATATCAACATACCACACATTATTCATGTTTTGAGATTTTAGGGCAAGTGCACATCTTTCAATTTTCTTTCTCCATACCTGAGCATTTTGATTTTTCTATGATTCCTTTGGGGAAGACGTTAACCTGTAATCTTTAGCCAAATGACCAAATTTGTTACATTTATAGAATTATACTTCATTGCTTAAATAATAAAACGTATTGTACTTTTTCCTATAATCCTCCCAGAATTTTCTGGGATAATCTTTCTTGAAATACCTTCCAAAGTTGCTTCTATACCTACCATAGCCCTGACAATTCACTGCTTTATGTCCAAAATTTCCACATGAATAACAAATGCTAAGAAATATATTTTTATACCTGAGAGTAGGAGACCTTCTTTGTGATACTATTCTCCATGATCCTTCTTGCTAGTCTTGAACCTTATGTTCTACTGGGAATCCTCTTTCCTTCTCAATATATCCCCTAGAATTGTTGCATAAGTTTTATTTCCATCTTCCTCTTTTTCCGTGGAATAGGTTGAGTTTTTTACAAACATTTCCTTGTAGCCAAATCCTATCTTTTTACTGTGTATCCTTTGACTACTGATGAGCTCATCGAATAATCTTAAGATGTTCGCAAAATTCTACTGAACATTTCTTCTTTTCTTTGCTTCCTTTCATATATAGACTAGCTCTACTTCTAAATCTTCCCTTGCCTTGTTTCTTTCTTCAAGTTCTCTTCTGAGAGAGTATTAGATTTTTTTGAGTTTCTTCCAATTGTAGTTTAATGCTGCTTTGATTCTTCTTTCTTCTCATTGAGGCTTCTGGTATGTTATTTTCATATTTTGAGTTCGACTTCAAGAGATTTGATGTTTTCTCTTTCAACCTTGAGATCCTTTACAATTCTGACCATCTCGTTTTGAAGTTTGATCTCATCCATCTCTTCTTCATCTTCTTCAGGTGCTTCCTTCCTATTGTCCCTAGCCATGAATAATATTCTTCTCGTGTCATTTTCTTCGTCACTGTCACTTTCCTCTTTAGATGGTGAGTTGTCTTCTTGGAGAAAAATGTTTTCTTAAAGCCTTTCTTCTCGCCTTGCTTATTGAATCTTCTTTGACCTTCTTCCCTTTCCTAGGTGCTTCATCTTCATTTCCAGAGTTCTTATGAGGAAATTTAGATGCAAAGTGATCAATCTCACCACAATTGAAACATATTAATGGAATTTTACCTTTGAACTTACATGTTCCTCTTTTCATCTTTCTCATAAAGTTAGCAGTATCTTCATTTGAGTATTCTTCTTCTTAGCAGCAACTGGAGCTTGGTATTGATTCCATTTTATCCTTTTAGGTCTTCTTGGATGTTGTGAATGATGCTTCTCAGTTAGGTGAACCATCTTCCTGTTCAAACCTCATTTAATAAGCTGTAAGAATCCCATGTAGCTCATCCGCGCTAAGGTTTTTATAGCCTGATCTATCTTCTAAGACTAAAAGTTTAGGATTAAATCTTATTGGAAGAGATCTTAGGACTTTTTGTACAATAACCTTTTTATCTATTGGTTCTGTCAGCCCTTCCAAGTCATTTGTTACTTCATCCACTCCTTGAAAGTAAGTTGTAATGTTCTCGTCTTCTTCCGTTTTTAGCTGTTCAAATTGAGCTCTGCAAATTTGTAGTTTTTCTTCTTTGACCTTTAAGTCTCCATATATGTTTTGAATCTTTCCCCAAAGTTCCTTAGCTATTTTAAAACCCAACACCTTAACATAGATAGATTGAGTGTGTCCACTCATAATGGAATTCTTTGCTTTTGCATCATATTCAACAAGTTTCCTACCTTTTTCATCTATTGGAGGAGAGGATTTTGCACCATAGCCCTGTTCGAATATTTCCTTGGTGTACTCCATGATATCCCTTTAATGGTTATATTGATTGTATAGGGACCTACTACGATACTAATTGTTGGATATACTGAGAGGGGGGTGAATAAGTATTTCTTAGCAATTAGAAACTTATTAATTGTTTTCATAGCATTAATTGATGTTCAACATTAACTCAAAAACATAAATGAGTAGTAGATAATAGACACAAGAATTTTTAGGTAGAAAACCCCTTTGAGACAAAAATAACATCAAATTTTTTTCTAATATTATGTGAGTACATAAAAAACGCTTCAACTCAAACTGAAAGGGAAACCCCAAGCCCCTAGTACTCTAGAAAAGCATTCAATTTTCCAGTTCCAATTTGATGGATGCTCACACCCCGATTTTATCAGCACTCAAATGAAAGGATGTTTCAACACCCTAGAAAGCCCCAACTCGCCCTAACACCACCCTACTACCCTGAAGTGTTTTCAGGCTCCAACTTGATGGTGACTTAGAGAACTTGCATAGCACCACCCAACCTCGCTAAAAATAATAATGTATTTGATACACAAATTGTGGGCCCTTGTGTCAGGGATAATGGTCCAATTACAATGAGCTCCTGTAATAATATTATAGTGAAATAAAAACAAAACCAAAAATATCTTAGGGGTACTTATTCCCAAATATTCTTGTAACCAATGTTGCGTTACTATCCCTTATTCAAGTCCTTGTTTCCATTTATGAGTTAGTGCTGCTTCAACCATTACTGAATGAATGCTTATTGAATATTAGATGCTTGATAGCTATGTTGATTCCAAAACTCCTCTGTTTACAAACAAGCCGCAAAATGATGTGCAAAGAATTGACTGCAACTATGCCTTAGTTGTCCATAGAGGTAGTGATAATGGTGAAGGTTTACTGCTGGATACTTTGAGTCAAAATTGCTTCTACTTAACTTTAGTGTTGGAAATAATGTTGGTGTGCTCATGTTTCTTTAAAGATGATACCCTGCTGTAAGAAGGAGAGATATTGTTAAACTTCCTCAAAATGACTCATATTGTAGATGCCAATCTGAAGCTGCTCTTAATATTAAATGATGGTGTGCATGTTATGAAACTAACTCACAAAAATATAAAAAATATAGATCAACGCCTTATAATTTAGCCACTTCGAGGGGGCGACCTCCTTTACATTACACAAATGAACAATTCTTGATGATACAAATGACAAGACATCCTTTCTATATATAGGAGTCTAAGGGGTCATAATATAATCAGAGTCGACATAACAATAGTAATGTAAGGGCACAATAATAACAATAGTGGGCTTCTATGGGGCACAATAATAACAATATGGGGACTACATGGGAAAAATAATATAATAAGGGGATTGGAATAATAATAATAAGGGGTTACTCTAGTAGTATAGGGACCTAACATGCCCCTCTCCTTCAAAAAGTGTTGTCCCCAAAGCTTGAGTAGTTCTTGATGCTTCTGTATAAATTCTTGTCCTCCAATGTGGAATATTCAGTGGGTAAGTTCTTCTACTTGATGAGATACTCTGAAATTGATCGATTTCGTGGTTGTTGGGTTCTTGTTTCTGTGATTGCTCCAGGTTCCAATATGATTTTTCCTTCCTCTTCAAGTTCTAGCAATATTGTTTGAATTGGGATATTTTGCAACTTTCGAATGAGTGACCACACTTCTTTGTCCTTCTTCCATTCATCGCTTTTTTTGTTTATCCTAACTAGTTGGATAATAGAAATAGCACAAAACAATGCTTCCACATCCTCATCCTTTCTTGAGAGTGCATTTGCAACAAACATTTTCTTCCTTTTTCTGTAGATGATGTCAAAGTCATAACCCAACATATTTGTGACCCATTTTTTCTGTTCTTCTAAAGATAATATTTGTTCTAAAAAGTATTTAAGACTATCAATGATCCATTTTTACCTTGAAGTGTCTTCCCCATTAGGCAAGGTCGCCATTTCTTAAGTGCATGTAGTATTGCCAACATTTCCCTCTCATAAATAGCTTGCTTGAGATGTAGCCGTAAAAATACCCAATCACCTACATCAAAAACTTTTTTCACTGCGATGTTGATCTACCTGTTGTTTCATTCGATTCTACACCAAAGTGGCATTATCATTTAAAAGTTGGAGAACTCGTTGTTGATGCTCGATGTGATATTTCACTGCTTGAACCTTTTTCTTCTTGATATGTCCTTCTATCTTGAGAGTTTGAGGAGTGGTAATTTCTTCCAATGCTTTACAAGATATGGTCAGATTCATTTCTTAATGCTCGATTTGATCTTTGAATTCTTAAACATTTTTCTTCTTGATATGTCATTCTATCTTGATAATTTGAGGAGTGGTAATTTTGGCCAATGCATTAAAAGATATTGTTGGATTCATTTCTTCTTTCTTGATGTGATATTTCACTTCTTGAACTTTTTTCTTCGTGATGTGTCCTTCTATCTTGAGAGTTTGAGGAGTGGTAATTCTTGCCAATGCTTTACAAGATATGGACGGATTCATTTGTTCTTTCTCTAGGGTTGGGTCCTGTTTTATATTCTCTTTTTTGGATGTTTCTTGATCCTTTTCTTCCTCCTCTTCATACTCTATGTAAAATAATTTCTTCTCAGCACACTTATGACCTTTAGTGCATTTACTATCACAATTGTAACAAAGCCCTTTTTCTCTTTTTTCTTCCAATTATTGTGGTGTAACCCTTGTAGGTTGTGGAAGGCTAGGAGGAACAACACTTCCATATTTATTGTTGTGAGGGGTAGACTTCCTTGTTGCCATAATTGTGCTTTCCACTTTGTAACAAAGCTCTTTTGCTCTTTTTTCTTCCAATTGTTGTGGTGTTGCTCTAAAGAAGGTGTTTCTCTTTGTATCCTCATAATGTGCTATAATTTCCTCTGTGAAAATTGACCACAGAACAAGTGGTTTACAAGAACAAAGCCCTTTATAACATAAAAATTGATCTTGTTCTAAACTTGAAGATGCAATAAATACCTTTTGTAATAGTGGTATGCCATGTAGATCAAAATATTTCTCCATATGTAGTATCCAATTTACCGGATCCTTGCCATCAAACTTCCTCATCTCGATTTTTCTTGATTTTAGGAGCTCGATCTTGAAATGACTGTAACTCTGTAATTTTAGATCTCCAAGTTCTGAAATATCTTCCTACGGTAGCTCTCTGAGTTCTCTTTCCAACCTCGCAAGTCCGATAAGAATTTGATTATCCAAGAAAACGTTATGCCAAATCTCCCACGGTCATTTGATTATACACTAGTTTAGTAGAGCGAACTTGTACAATGTGCCACGTATCACTGTTTCAACCTTAGTATCTGAAACTGATATACAAAAAACTACAGGAAGTCCTATTTCTGAAAATTCTTACAAAATTTAAATTTGATGCTCACAGAAAAAATTATGATGATTTTCCCTAGGTCACCTATTGAGGATGTAATTCGGGAGCCTCCAAAAACCCTAAATGTCTTAGATTATATCTCTGAAAATATAGTGAGACAAGATCTAAAATTCAGACTCGAGGTTTAGGCCGATTTCTTCTCAAATGTTTTTTTTTTTTAGCTTCTAAAACTTCGTAGGGAAAAAGTTATAGTGAAAATGCCATGATGACCTGTTTGGAGCAGCGAAACCCTAGAATCCAAAGCTCTGATACCAAATGTTATGAAACCAGCTCACAAAAAGATAGAAAAGATATGTCAACGCCTTATAATTCAGCCTCTTCTAGGGGGAAACCTCCTTTACATTACACAAATGAACAATTCTTGGATGATACAAATGACAAGAGCTCCTTTCTATATACAGGAGTCTAAGGGGTCATAATATAATCTGAGCCGACATAACAATAATAATGTAAGGGCACAATAATAACAATAGTGGGATTCTATGGGGCACAATAATAACAATATGGGGACTACATGGGAACAACAATATAATAAGGGGATTGGACTAATAACAATAAGGGGTTACACTAGTAGTATAGGGACCTAACAGTGCATCCCTTGCTTTAAGAAACAAACTACAATTATGAATTTTTTTTTGTGATACTGAGGCACAAGTCTAATCTTCTTGCTACATAGTGATTAATCAACTAAGCAAGAAAATTTTGCTTCTTGGGAAAATAAAGGTACTTATGTAGCTTATGCTGATTGAAGGTATAAACAAGATTATTCCATAGAATGATGGTGACCCTTACTTTTAATATACTTGTTCCCAATTCTAACTCAAGAACACAACCTTCGGAAATGTCAAGGTTTGCAAAAATGGGAATTGATATTTTTGTATTCAGAACGATGTAGGAAAATACACTTCAAATCATCTCCATAGTTTTGCTAATGTTGTGAGCCTATAAAGGTTGAAAATGTAGATGAGAATAAGCCTTCATACTTCTGGACTTGAATAGGGACACAAACATGGAAGTGGCATCATTTGTTCATGAAATTTCCTTAGACCCAAAATCTCAGTGAAAAAAAGCAACAAACGTTTATAAACTGTGGTACCACCAAACATTAGAGATAAAAAAAATTTAGTTGTAGCCTTTCATGCATAGTAATAAATCCCTAATGAGGGTTGAAATTAACAAGAGATGACATAATAGGTCTGCGATAATTGGGTCTATAAAAGTTTTTCAAACAAGCCCAAACAGATCCCTTAATAACCCTTACTTCTCCTTCAAAGGTTCCCTTCTTAATACACTTCTGAGGTGCCAAGGAGATAATTTAACTTTCAGGGAAGATGCACTCATCGATTCATGTTGTCCATAGAGACAAGAGTGTTGCTTAGAAACTATGTCGTAGGGAATTATTTGAATTTTTCTTGGATGTATCCACCACAAAACTCTTGCTAGTTTTGAATACTGAACCTACAAGATGAATTTAACCCAACAAAACTACAATTATGTACTATAAACCCATTAGAAATTGACTAATCCTGAGACTTGAGGAGCATAGAATATTTCCCTATAGAAGGGTCGAAGCTCTGAGAAGTGCTTCACACAAAACTTTTGATTTGTACCTACAAAGGTTACAAAATGAATCCCTGAACCATCAAATATAAACCTTACCCTCTATTTATATATTCAATGTTACCATTGGGCTCGAAAATTCATAGCATAAGAGTGAATCATTGAAATTGTTAAGTGTGGAGGAGAGATTAAGACCTCATTTTATATATTTGGAGAAAATTTGAGAGGAAATTCAAAATCCTAAATTGGAGAGAGATTTCATATTTGAATTTTAAAATTTGGAGGGAGAAACTGTTTTTTATTTTTATTTTTATTTTTATTTTTAATAATTTTTCCTCTAATCACTTATAAGAAAAAACTCTCATATGCCCTTAAAATTAAGTAATAAATATACATAAGTAGTCTTTTGCCATAAGAATTCTTATTTTAAGCCTTAGTGAGAAACCTTATGGCATGAGCATTTGTCTTGGCCAATGAAGAGGTGCCACATCATCATCCTTTGGGGATTTTTCCCACAGGCTAGGGTCTTCAGATTTAAATGGGAATCTCTTGAATGAAAAAGGCTCTCATGGCGTGGAATATACCACCAGAAACAAATTGACGAGGAGAATTCATTAATAATGATCTTGACTTGAAGGACCATGAATTTCCACGTTATTCTCATAAACAAAGGCGAGGCATTCACTGGTGCTTCTTGGGTTCACATCAATGAAAACCACATATCAACACATTAAGTATAACAAGGGAAACCCCAAACATGTTTCCTAACACCTTATTTGGTTCTCAGTTGTGGCACTAGCCACTGTTCTTAACTCTTGTGGGTGTGAGAATTTTGTTTTGCCACAAGTGTACACAACGATTATGGCTTTGTTGCTTCATATCAGATGCCTATCATAGGAAATCACATTCTTGAATTTCACCTATAGGATATTCTCTTGTGATACCTAGGCCATCTTTGTGTTCTTTCAAGCGAGTATTCCAAGCTAATATGGGAGGAAAATTATAATTATGTGGTAGGGCACTTTGGTTTGTAGAAGACAATATCAATAATTCAAAAGTATTTCTACTAGCCAAAATCTTTAACAAGATGTCCACCAATATACCACTAACTAGATCATGCACTTCCTTTGCCATTGTTAAGCTAACCATCAAGAAGCAAGGAATAACCAATCCTCTACCTACCCCATACAAGCCTTGGGAGTTTGTTTCAGTGGATTACATCTTAAGTTTACCCTCCACTAGGCATGGTAATGATTGTGTGTTTATGGTTGTTGATTGATTTTCTAAGATGACCATCTTGGTGTTGTGTAAGAAGAGTATCACAATCATAGCCACTTCCAAACTATTCTTTAATAAGAATTTTTGGGTTCATTTTGGGCTACCTTAGACCATTATTTTAGATAGGGTTAACAAATTCCTTTGTACCTTTTGTTCCAACCTATGGTATAAGCTGACCAAATCGACCACCTTTTATCCACAAACAAATGGAAAAATAAAAGTTGTCAACAAAATGATTATGCGTATCTTGTGCATTTATATGTCCAAATATATGTGTACATGGGATGAAATTCTTCCATATGTTCAACATAGTTATTAAATATCCCTTCATAACTCTATTGGTCACAATCCTCTTTAGGTGTGCTTGGGGTTCCAACCAATGACATTGATTGATGTAGCACTTCCCATTTCATCTTCATTAACAGATTCCTCCCATGCTCTAGTTGAAGTAGATAATGAAGCCAAAAATTTGGAACATATCTAATTCCTCCAACAATAGGTTCATGATATCCTACAAAAATCTAGTTCCAAGTACAAACAACAACATGACTAGCACAAGTTCCACACAAGTCTCAAGTTTGCGTTAATTTGTGGTTGCACTTAGAGAAAAATGTCCCACAAAACCCCATATGAAGCTCATACAACTTTGATATGGGCCTTGCACAATAAAAAAGGATGTGTGTGAAAATTCTTTTGAATTGAGTACTCCCCCTTTCCTTGTCCTGCACCTAATATTTAATATGGAGTTGCTTCAACCATATTTTACACCTTTGTTGGGAACGTTAAAGCAATTAGAGAAATTGCCCCCCAGATAAATAAACACTGAGTACATTGAAAAGGCTACTATGGATCAAATCATGGACACCAAGCTGAAGGACATCTACAAATAGAACATACAACTTTATCAGGTTGTCAAGATAGGGTGACTTATTCACCAAGGAAAGTGGCTCACCAGGAATCAAATTCAACATAAATTTCCCCATATGATGAGGGAACTTGATGCAATGAATACAATTTCTTCCTCATTACATAAGAATTATCTATGTGGCTATCAATGGCCACCCACGTCTTCCACTAACTAAAGGTTTCTCTATCTTATTGGATTTTTTTTTTTTTTTTTTTTTTTTTTTTTTTTTTTTTTTTAATTTTTTTTTTTTTTAATTTTTAATTTATTTATTTTTATGGGTTTTTATATTTTTAAAATGGTTTTTCATGTTCCAAACTTCTAGGATTATTTTGAGGCCGTAAATGATGTTTTTTGGTAATTGGAGGGGCCATGTTAAACCATGGCATGTGCTATCCCTAATCAAAATTTGTAATATTCGAATATCTCTTTCCAACAGGCTAATATGTGCCCCAAACATACATTGTATGCAGACATTACACCCTCAGGATGTTGATGTACTAACTAACCACCTTGGGGCTTGGAAAATTTTTAGCACTTCATATTCTATGTTTAGGGTTTTGAACCTCGACGGTTTTTTATTTATGTTAACATTCCATTCCTTTGGCCTCACATAGTGGTTATTTGGAAAATGTGTGTAACAAACATATCTTTCCCTTGGAGATAACTACCAATATTTTGGCTCATTTGTGTTCTACAATATTTTTTATTTTATTTATCAATAAAAGTTGGGTTTTCACTATATTATTTTACTCTTTTATATATTTATATGTTTTTTTTTCATTTCCTTTATTTCCTTTCATTTCATTTCTTGTATAACTTGTATCATTCCCTCACATTCTAAACAATCATCATGCTTCAATATCCTCATCTGTTTCTCAAACCAATCATTATTTCCTTGTGTAGGTGGCCCACTTATTTTCCATGAAGTCTTGAAAGGCACATGGAATCACAACAAGGAATGATCTATAATGTTCTAAGAGAGTTGTAGCACTGTACCAACAATGATGGAGTTGTAACATTGAAACAACAATGATAGAGTTATAACATAGTCATAATAAGGTGGAGTTGTAGCACTATCACAAAAATGACAGAGTGACAACACTGTTACATCAAGGAAAAGCCACAACATTATCATAGCAAGGTAGACATTATCAAAACAAGGTAGATTCATAGCAAGGTGGAGTGACAAGATTGTCACAACATGATGACATCACAACATTGTCACAACATGATGACATCACAACATTGTCACATCAAGGTAGAGTCATAGCATTGTCCCATCAAGGTAGTGTCACAACACTATCAAACAAAGGTGGTGTCATAATGCTACCAAAGCAAGGTGGATTTGTTGTGAAAATGTGGAGTCACATCAAGCCAGAGTCACAACATTGTCATAGTAAGGTAGAGTCACAACACTAACACAACATAGTTGCAACACTCTTATTTCATCTCCTAAGCTACTGACTGAAATCGACTGATGTAGATTTCTTTAGAAAAAAAATGTCTTGCATCAAACATACTTGGTATGAAAAACTTGATCTTATAGTAAGGTAGAGTCAGAAAACTGCTGCAACAAGGGAGAGCCATAACACTAACACAACATAGTTGCAACGCTCTTATGTCATCTCCTAAAATACAAACTAAAATAGATTGATGTAGATTGCTTTAGGCCAAAATTATCTTGCATCAAACATCCTTGGTATGAAAAACATGAGCTTCTAGCTCATGCAAGTGAAATTGTAGATATTTTAGAAAATGATATCCCTCATAGGTGTGTTATTTATTCAAAAATCCATGTTGCATCCTCAAAATATTTAATTCTCCACTTGACCAAATATTCATAATACTTCTTATTCCAAATCATTCTCATAACCCTCTTCACTAAGAATTTCTCTAATTCTTCATCTAGTTTGATGGGAAATTGTTTCTCCCACTCGTCCAGGGTAAATTCGTCATCTCTTTCTTCTTTGTGATACTAGTACAAGTTAGAAACTTTGAATATAGTTGAAATGTCAAATTTCTCTAGTAACTCCAACTTATATGAATTATCATAAATATTCTCCAAGACTCGTCATGGTTTGAGTTTATTGTACTTGATTTTACTATATGTATATTTGGGAAATATTTATTTCTTCAAATAAACAATCACTAGGCCCCCTTCTTCAAAATTATTTTGTATTTGTCACATATGTGCCCCTTGTTTATATCTAGCATTGATTATTTGTAACCTTAGTTTGACCCGCTCATGCATTTCTTGCATGTCCTCTACAAACTCACTTGCATTAGTACTCCTTCAATCCTTCAAATTTGGAAACATAACCAAATCTAGAAATCCCCTTCAAAACCTGCCATAAACAATGTGAAATGGATTCCTTCCAACATAGATATTGATTAAATTATTGTAAGATAATTTAGGATTATTCAAAACCAAATCTCATTGTCTTGGATTTTCTCCACTCAAAATCCTCAACAAATTCCCAAGGATTTGGTTAACCACCTCAATCTATACATTCATTTATGGATGGTATGTAGAATTGTACAAAAAACTGTTGCCCATTTTCCTCAAAAGTACCTTCTAAAAATTCCCATGAAATAGTTTATCTTTGTTTAAGGTGATACTCCTTAGTAGTCCATGTAATTTCACAGTTTCTTAGAAGAACTATACAACCATTTCAATATCATCATTGTTATGCTTGGTATGAAATGTGCTATATTAAAAAATATATCTAGTAACTATTGCACAATATTTTATCACACCTCCTGCACTTCCTTGTGTCATAACCCAGAGTTCCAAAACCTTGACAACTATGTAGTGTACCCAACTTGATATGCAGTCCAGATCCTCCCTAAAGAACTAATGAAAAGTTGCCTTGAGATTTCTTGAGAAAAATGAGCTCAAAACCCTAATTTATGGGTCAGTGGACTGTGACACTACCCTCTTGTGCTGATGGCAGGTTGCACCATATGAGCTTCGCACTACTAGCATGGTTTTTGCTTGGATACTCGTGTTGAACCCTAAAAGGAAAGTTTTCCCAAAGTGGAGGAGAAGCTTTGTGATCTAGAGGCTTCTAGAACAATGAGCTAGATGATGTTCGATGTGGATGTGGTCAAATTCTCCTAATATTACACTTTTATATTATTCCCATGAGATTCCTCCTTGAGATGAGGATCTCCCCCTATATTTGGTAAGATCCTAACTCCCTCTCCTTGCCTATAAGTTCATCTTCCTCCATTCCCAAATGGTTAGTCTCTGATTATTTGAACCCTTATGCTGAGATAATGCCTACATGTTATTCGCTTTGGCTTGGAGAGCTTGAGCTTGGAATTGGACATTCACTCAAGGAGGGCTAATAACATCAAGGTATGGGTTGTATGTTTCCACTTTTGTTTATTAATATATACAACTACTAGTTCACTTTCATAAATTCTTGTGTCAATGCTTCATTTATCTTAATTCTCGTTGATTTGTTAAGTGAATTACATTTGATTATGTTTGTTGCACTTTTATGCTTGGTCGTATCTTTAGCCTCTTGTGCAGGTATTCAAATGCTGTGAGCAGTAAGGACTAAGCTTGGGGAGAAAGTGATCAAGATCTTCAACAAAGGAGTGTATCATAGCATCAGAGTGAGGTAGGTCTCCTTCCTCTTCTCTTATTTAGATTGTAATCTAGGAAAGTGTCTTGTAGATTGTCTCATTTGCTGCTAGACCCACTCATTGGGCTAGAGGGATCAACTTTGTCCACAAAGAGTATTTACCTACTCAACAAAATGGCGACTCCACTTGGGAAGATATAAGCTTTCCATCCACTTCTTTGATTTGATCCTCTGATGAGTTTGACCAACCATCGATTTCTTGACTTGTGTGCATCACTGTAGGTTTATAGAGTCACTGGGTTTTGCTTGAGAGTGTTAAGTCTGGTATGATTTTGAAACTTTTTGTTTTCCTTCTTTTTCTAGCCGAGCGTGTTTTCTGTTTTTACAGAAGCGCTGCTAGTGCTAATTTTGGATTAATATTGCACTGCTTTTCCTTTCAGCGCTACTTTTCCTTTCATAGGTGCACTAATCCCAGAGGTTAGAAAAAATAGGATTTCTTCTCATTTATAGTGTGTCTCAACTTCTATGAGTGTTTTTCCAGTGTGATCTCATTGTGTTTGCCTTGATTTCTGTCCTTTAATGGGTGCAATTGTCTCTTTTCTTCTTTTGGTTTGTGATTGAATATAGATTGTATTCTAGGGTTTCTAGGTCTAGGTTACCCTTCACTCATCAGTTGGCTTCTCTTTGTGAGATTGATTGTCTCCATTTAGGATTTTTACTACAATTAGGACACCGTTTTCAAGTTGCTTCTGGTTCATATCTGTGAAGTCATTTTCATTAGTATTGGATCATTTTTGTAATTTGAAAATTACTTTTGCTTCATTGTCAAATGTAGATTACAATTGTTTGCTTTGGTGAAACTGAAAGTATATTCTTGTTTTGATTTCATTGTTTCGAAAAGAAAAAGTGAAAGGATCTCTTCATTTGAGTATTTTTTAAATGATTTTTGTTTTATTCGAAACCAAAGTGAATGAAATCTTCATTCTATTTGTTTCGAAATCCATTTTTCATTTTCTTATGCATTAGTTTTCATTTTGAATCAAAGTGAAAGAAAAAAACAAAAATATTAGTGCATCTTAGTGAAAGAAAGTGATTTTATTTCTCATAAGATTTCATTTTGGCATTGCATTAGTTAGTGGAAGTGAAAGAGTAATTTTATTTTTTTACATCTTGCATTCGAAAAGTTAGGGAGATATTTTTTGAGGCATTTTTCTTGATTGATGCATTGCTTGGTTGTCTCTCTTCCCTCATTAGTTTAGCTTTCATTTTTCTCATTTAGTTGCATCATAGGAATTCAGGTTACATTGTTGAGCCATAAAATTGAAACCTAATTCAAGATAAACTTAAAATTTACCTCAATTAACCTAAGGAAAATTTGTAACCTAACGAAAATATCTAGAGGTCTAGGCTAGAGATGTGTTCTAGCATCTTTAAACATAGCAGTTTTCGTTAACTGCCTGCATTGTATCTCGGGGGTGAAATCTCGTTCTAGCACGGAAGTATATCGAAGTTTCTCTAGTACTTTTAGGTATATAGGAGGCACTTAAGTACGGAAATTATATCAACATGCTCTCACCGAATGGTTATGCATTAGACAATGCTAACACAGACTTGTGCTCCTCGTACCGTCGAGTATATATTTGGATACCCCACTAGGTTTCTATATTTTAGCCACAGGTAACCAAGTCTTCCGCCTTGTAAACATGATACACCTAACACATCATTCGTGGAGATTGGCCATCGTACGTCAAGTCCTTGGTTTCCGCTAAGGTGTATATAATGGTTCATGGATACTTGGTAAATCCTCTTGCCTAGTATAACCCTTTTTGATTTTATTTGCTATTTTAAGTTATAAAATTAACTGCCAATGATAATATGTCAATCCCATACAGTTTCTTAACCTCATATTGAGTAACTCATAAATTTTAATTTTAAAGCCCTCAACTAAATCATCTCTTCTCCTTTTCCTTTTGAGAGAAAGTCATCGTGGCTAAACCATTTCATTCACCTCAGCATTCCCCTTCATCATCTGACACTGAAGGGTCATCACAAGGAGTTCGTCCTAAACTTTTATAGTCACTTGAAGCTTAAGGATTTGAACTTGGAATTGTCCCAAGTATCCAACCCCTTTCTTCTTGTTCCCCACCTTGAGACTCATCGTTGTCTCAGGATTCTAATCTAGAAACTCCTGAGAGTCCACATAGGTTTGTTTTATTCCCTCCGATTATGCTTTTTAATGTGTTGGTGATATCTCCTCAAAAACCTTATACTCCGTACGATCAACCTAGTGTTCCCTTGGAGTTATCTCCACGACCATCTCAGAATCCCCCTCACTAACTGTTTCCACCTATGGCATCAGAAGGTGAGTTTACAACCTCTCCTCGAGGTCCTCCATAAGTCTCTCCTACTCACACTCCTAGTGTTGATAATGATTCTGAATACGACTTTCCATCGAAAGGTTTTCCTTATGTAGGAATATTTCCATCTCAACCACCTCCTGAAAACATTGGGCCTATGCTTCCACATTGTTATACAACCTTGGCTCAACTAGTTTCAAGAAATCACGGTGCTTCTTCATTATACAAAAATCCAATTTGGTCATTGAATTATATGCCTACTTCTGGTCCGTTTATTCCTAATGTGACCTCTCATATCCCTGTGCAAACTAGCGTTACTTTAGTTCCGATTCAACCGACTATTCCGACACAACCGTTACTTTCATTCCAACCTACAATCTTGGTGCAACTGACAATTTTGGTTAATGCGTATGTAAGTTCCTCAATTCCCCCATCAAGTGGACAAAATGTGCCACAACCTCATTCTCAACATGGGGGGGAATTTCCATATATCCCTCTTGTCTCAAGTGGAACCCATGTGAGTGGATCACAACCTCACATGGTTGGAGTGAGTCAACATGTTAGTGGTATTCCTAATCCCGCTGGATCATCTATTCTAGTTAGAGCAAGTAATATCGAGTATTAATAAACCTTATTTGGACTAGATGCCCCACCAAAAATATTATATTCCATATGGTTCACAAGAACTTCAAAATACACCTTATATTCCACAAGTAGGTCCTCAAATGGAACCTAGAAAAAATCCTATTTCCAATGCATATGGTCAATTCCCAACTGGAACTTATCAATACCAACAAGGAATTCCTCAAGGGACTGTTAAACAACAATCTTTATAGTAACAGGGGCAACCTTTGCAACAATAGGGGCAACCTTTGTAGTAGTTCCAAAAACCTTTGCAACAGCAAGGGCAGTTTGTCCAACAACTGAATAAACCCTTGTATCCACAAGGAAAGCCATTGCAGTAGCAAGGTCAACCCTTGTAGCAGCAAAACCAACTTTTATATCAATAAGGTCAACCCTTGCAGTAGTACGGTCAACATTTTTAGGGTCAATAATTACAATAGAAACCTTATAATCCATATGCCGCACAAAAATTTTATCCACTTTATGGTTCTCAATGGCCTATGGCAGGTCAATATCAGCCTTACCCTAGTCAAAACCCACCTTTGTGGGGGAAGAATCCACCTTATGGTCAAGGTACCCTTCAGTGGGGGCAAAATCAAGCTCCTTATGGTCGAAATCTGCCACTTTGGGGGAAAAAACCATACTAACAAGGATGGAATCTGCAAACTGGGCCTTATCAAAGGCCTTACATGCCTTTCAACCCACAATTGTTGTTTCTAGTGATGTTGGAACTTTCGGATGTGTCAAGGCTCACTGATGATCCAATACTTGATTCACCTTATTGGCCTTCCGTTCCTACTAAGATTCCTAGTGATTGCCCAAAATTCGAAGGAAAAGCTAAAGAAGACCCCTAGGCCCGTGTTATAACTTACCACTTATGGTGTTCATCTAGTTCTTGGGTTGATGACTCTATTCATCTTTGTCTCTTTCAACGAACCTTGACAGGTGTTGTCGTGAAATGGTACATCGAGTTACCTCGAGGTGCCTATTCAGACTTCAATTCTTTGGCCACGGCCTTCCTCACTCACTTCCAGTTACCGGTTTGTTATGAAACTGGTACCCATTTTCTTACATCTCTGAAACAGGATACTGCTACCCACATCTCAAATCACATCAATGAATGGAGACGTCGGTGTCATCTCATCAAGTTTGAAATACCTAATGAGTTGTTAACTTAATGGTTTACCAAATCATTCGTCAACAAAATTATTATAGACAAAGAAATGGGAGGTTGTGTTACTGAATATCAAGCCATTTCTCATGCCCAATATTTAGATTTGGTATATTCCCAATGAGGCATGTTATATGATCTCTTTCTTGATGCTTCGAGGCCATCTACAAATCCAGCATCTTTTAAATCTCTAGATGTACCACTTGTTGATGGTATTATTGGATCAATGTCTCAAACTTCCAATAAAGCTTCTTTGAAGAAAAAATATGTTTCAAATACTACATCTAATCCTCCTTTGAAAGCCTCTTCGAATCCTGATAAAACCTTTGAGGATAATGTTATTCAGGCTACCGTGGCAGAAAAAGCCTCAAAAGGTAAAAATAAGGGTAAAAGAAAAGCAAATTTTGATGCCCAAAAACATGATCCTCCTAAGTCATCTGCTGATGATGACTCCAAATGTAAGCCTAAGTATCCTTGCCTTATTTGCGAGGAAGATCACTATACCAAGGGTTGTCCCCATCGTGTGGAAGTTAGTCGGTTGTTAAAAGGAACTCAAGGGACCCTGGCTATACCGAAAGATCCATTTCCATCACAATAGATCCAATTGGTAGAACAACCACAATCCTTTGCCTCTTCAGGTCCTCAGGTTTACAAGAGTGGAATAGTGACTATTTCTGTTGCCACTCGGTTAAAGGATTATCAAACTCCTCAAAAGAAGATGGTGGAAAAGGAAGCCACTAATACACCTTCTACTTCCACTCCACCGAATTCTATTCCTCTTCATATGGAGAGACCTAATAATAAATCCATCATTCAAATGCATCCTAAATGGGTGCTTCAGAAGTCATCTCATAATATGAAAACTAGAGCTTCTCAACATTATAGTATTGTCGAAGACTTGGCTCAAGCACCTTCGATGATGTCTGCCTTGGAAGTTCTCCAAATGTTTGCAATGCAGTGTAAATAATTATTATCTGCTATAGGAGGAATTGATCTTGCGGATTTGAATTTGATCACTTTTGATCTGGAAAACCATGTTCCTCCTCTTCCCCATCAAATTATGTTTTTAATCCAAGTCATTATAAAAGAGAAGATGATTCATCAGACTGTCATTGATGAAGGTGCTTCCACCTGCATCATGCCTATTTCATGTTGGAAAGCCATCAACTCTCCACCTCTCAATTAGTTTTCGAACATCTTAGAAGCCTTTGATGGCAGAGGATCTCGTCCTTATGGTATTCTCACAAGTTTTCCCATCACCTTGGAAGGGAAAACTATTGAATTAGAAGTACAAGTCATAGATGCAAATATGAATTATAACCTTGTACGTGGACGAAGTTGGACTAATGCCATTTTTTATGTGGACCTTTCCTCTTTGTTCCATGTGCTCCTTTTTCCTCATGAAAGGAAAATGGTCACCGTCGATTAGTTGGCCTTTTTCTCTTCCAGTTCTTCAAATGGAAATGTCCCATATGTGGGAAATACCGATATTCCCTATGAGAGTATGGGGGCAGGTCTTTTCAAAGATTATGCTTTAATGAGAACTTTTTCTCTCCCACCTCTGCATGTCGCCTTGGTCAACATGATATCAACCTCACATGATCCTAGAACATCCCTACTCCATACCAGGTTTATTCTTTTGGTGATGCTATGCCACTAAGTCCTTTAGAAAAAGATTATCAACAAGTTATTTTGGCTTCAATGGCTACTTCTAAAAGTCACAATAGACACGCATTCACAATCTCCTTGGCTTTGTTCTTGGGATTCTCTAGATCCCTTGAACGAGATATTTCCCACCGATGAGATTATTTGAGGTTATGTCTCTTGACGAAACTCCCTGGAACTCCATGGAATGATGTTAATCATCTTTCCTTGTTTCTTCCAAGTCTTAGTGATATTTTTTCGTGTCTCGAGACTTTTGCTTCTCATAACCTGATGCATCCACTTTAAACACTTGTTTTGGTGCACGAAGTTCTATCCAAAGGTAATATGGAAAATATTAATGCTACGATGCCAATGAACATTTCCATTAAACCTGGGATTGTTGAGAACATCCACATTGGGGTTTCCTATTCTCTGGAAGAGATCAGGGTTTACACTGACCCTTTTAAAGAATTTCACGATGTCTTCGCTTGGTTGTATGAGGAAATTCTTGGTGCCGATCCAGTTATAGCGGTGCACGGAATACCCACTTATTCTAATGTGAAACTTGTTCATCAATGGCTCCATTCGGTGCATCCAAGAAAGGCTACTACTAATTAAGGGAAAAGTTGAAAAAATTCTAAAGGCTGGTTTTATTTACCCCATCCCATTGACAGACTAGGTTTCCAATATCGTACCCATCACTAAAAAGCAGGGAATAATTCAAATTTGTGTTAATTATCATGATGTCAACCGTGCATGCCCTAAAGACAATTATCTCACTCCATTCATTGATAAGATCATTGATGAATGCGCTGGGAGTTGATCTTTTATTTTATGGATGGTTTTTATGGTTATAACTAGATTAACTTATTACCCATTGATCAACACAAAACTGCTTTCATCTGTCCATGGGGGACCTCTTCTTATAAGAATCTCCCTTTTAGTCTCAAAAATGCTGGTGCTACCTTCCAAAGAGTGATGTCATATTCCTTTCATGATATTAAACACATCATTCAACCTTATTTGGATGAATTACTAGCTCACTCTGCTAAGCGTCATGACCATCCAGACCACCTTCGAGCAATATTTCTACGCTGTCGACACTATAATATTCATCTCAATCCACATAAATGTGTGTTCTGTGTTGAATCTAGTCATCTCTTGGGTTTTGTTGTGTCAAAATAAGGCATCTAAATAGATCTTCTGAAAGTAGAGACTATTGTAAATCTACCCCTTCCTTCATCCCTGCAATAATTGTAGAGTTCGCAAGGGAAGGCCACTTTTCTTCATCATTTTGTTCCTAATTATGCTGAGATTTCCAAGGGATTTACTCACTTACTAAAGAAGTAGATCCCATTCATTTGGGATGAAATTGCTCAACAATATTTCGATGCTCTAAAGAAAACACTCAATAGTACTCCTTTATTGCATCCCCCCTAATTACCACCATAATTATTTCTTGTATTTGGACACAGATAACAATACCATTTCCATGGTACTAGTCTAGGACGATGACAATGGCAATGAACACGTGGTTTATTATCTGAGTTGAAATATTATTGACAGAAACTTGGTATGCTCATGTCGAGAAGCTCGCCTTGGCAGCAGTCCATGCTATCCAACATTTTCACCATTATATTCTTCTATGGAAGTCCACAATGATTTATGACTGTAACCCCATGACTTATATTTTGACTTGTCAGTTTCTTGGGGGAACATACTATATATGGATCGCTATTCTGCAAGAGTTTGATTTGGAGTTTACTACAGCCAAATCAAAGAACTCACTAGTTTTTGCCAAATTGATCTGCGCCCTTCCTTTTGCAAACACCTCCACTGTTTTTATTGAGTATATTCCTGATGAAACCTTATTTATCACCAGTAATCTTGACTCATGGTACAAAGATATTATTTCTTATCTTCAGAGCTAGACTTTCTAATCCTAGTTATCTTGATTTGACCGTCGCCACATTCAACAGCAGTCTCAACCTTATCATATTATTAGAGATACGTTGTACAGAGTCAGTGTTGATTATGTTCTTCGCAGATGTTTAAAACTTGAAGAGGCTGAATGAGTCCTAAATGACTGCCAGTCTAAGGTGTTAGGTTCCTATACCAATAGGTTTAATTTTTCATGATTGACTATGGAAGTGCCAAATATGTTCATCCTTGCATGTTGCAAAGGTTCCATATTTTGTATATAGACAAAGAAAATTAAAAAATGTAAAGAGGGTATGCCTTAAAAGAGTAATCAAAAGGCAAGAAAATGAATTGGTCAGAAAAAATAGTAAAAATGAACCCCAAACCAAAAGACCAGGAAATGGCCAGTCAAAATGCCACTGCTATCTTATTTGCAAGTTCACAATGTGTAAATATTACCACATTTGATGGATGGCCCAACAATTCAATCTGGACCACTCCATATTTAAATTTTCTATTGTAGAATAGAGAATGAATATCTGTCCAAATAGTTCAAGCTTGGCAGATGAGTAGATAGGTAGAGAAATAAAGGGCCCAACTGCTCAATCTGTGCCCTTGGTTGAAATAAGGATAGTTTCAGATAGGAGGGCAGTCAAAAGAAAAGAAGGAAAAGCAGGGTTTGCTAGTCTAAATGCACCCAATCAAAAGGAAGAAAAAATGTTAGGTGTATTAGGCTGAGTAGGTAGTTTGAGGTTGCAGAAGCAAGGTTATAATTAATTTTTGTCTTGTTAAGAAGGACTCATCTCATCAATGACACTGGTACCATGGCAGTTATTTGGTTGCATAACTTTGGAAGCATGACTAATTCCCCTTCATTCCCCCAAAGATCACTTACTAACATCCTCTCAAGGACCTTGGGATTTGCCCAATAACTCCAGTTTCACTCCATTTTATGTGAAATGCCAAGTTGATCTCTGAGTTTACTTAGTGGAAAGAAGCCACATTTCTTATGTAAAAATGATCATTCCACACTCCTTTCACTTCCCTATGCCTAAGTTTTCATTCTATAAACTTAGCATTCATCCATTCAGTTTCAATGCATAAAACTCATATTAACCTCTAACTCTATTATTTAGCTCCCTTAATCATTTATCCATCCCTATTACACAAAAACTATATAAATAACCCAAAAATATAAATATCCCCACCCCTTGGCACTATAGCCATACAATACAAATTTAGGGGAATACTAGGTCCATTTGGGGCCTTGGTATTAGCCCTCCGGTGTCCAAAATATTCGGGATTAATCTAAAATTTGGTTAGATTAATAACTATCTTACCCCCCCCCAACACACAAACCATACCACATTAATCCCACGCATACATTTTATTTGGGTTTCATTTGATATTTGGTTAAACGAATAACCATAACCCCGACGCGAACATAAAATCCATAACCAAAGTTTAAAACTCACCCTAAACCTTGGGAAAAATTAACGATTATCATACATGCTGTTGTGATAAGTCTCGGTTATATCGCCCTCCCGTCCACCGTCGGATCGCCTCCCCCAGATCCGACGGTCCTAATTCATATCGGATGCGCCCCGACGATGGTACGTTAGTACCCAATGGTCGATGGTTCCATCGTCGTACACAGGGACACTTGTTGCCATTTGATTGCATCGGGCCACCTTTGACAGTTACCACCCTCGTACCAAAGGTGGTCCGACGGAAACCGCTTACCGCTCTGTCCTTCTGCCTACGTCACCGCGTGACGTAGCATCCATGTCTCCCGCCACTACCCTGCACCTACGCCACATCATCTACTGACGTCACCACCTCGCCACCTTGTCATGTGCCACGTGATCATACATGTCAACTGCCACATCATCTTCTGTACCCGCTACACGACAAAAAAGCTGTCATGATGAGGTCATCCCCGAAAAGCGCTAAAAGCGCTAAAATGTCCAAAATTCATTGAAAAGTCGTGAAAACGACCTTTTTGTTCATTTTCTATTGCGCGCCCGCAGACAACGTGTATGTGATTTTTACGTCCAACCTGCCTACAGAAGCTGCACAGTCCACCAACCTGTGAATTCGGCTCCATAGCTCGACCCCGTAGCTCGAGCTGTACCTGCTAAGTGCCCTATGCGCCATAAAAACAGGTATTTACCCATTTTTCGCCTAAAAACCCTGTTTTTTCCATAATTTGCTGTTAAATTTGCCTAAACACCTATAATTTAAAACCAAAGGCGCTCCTACCAATCACTTACCACTTTTTATGCACTATCCGAGTTGTGGTTTCGAAGCAAACCTTCAAATTTAATCCCATCTCCTCTGCAAATTCGCCATAAGAACACTCTTCGAGCCCATTTTTCGCCGGCCGAGACTCCAAAGCTGCCCAAATATTGAACTAAAATTGTCAAGCACCCTGTTTCTTCTATTTTCTCCTATTTTCTAAAGGGAATTCCTCAATTCCCACTTCCCTCTGCAAAATTTTACTCCTTCGGTCGAATCCAAGCCAATTTCCACTGTATTCTGCTCACAGAGCCTACAAACTAGTTGATTCATTTGAAAAGACCCTTCCAGATTTTGCAACAATAGGTCTAAACTATAAGTTTATAAAATGAGGTCAGTTTGATATAAAAATCAGTATCCATACTACTGACAATAGCCTCAGAGCCTGAGTCCTGTTACCTGTTGCTGCATACACCTAGATTACAATCATAGTACAAATAGTTGAAAGATGGAGGCTCTAGTGGCTCTCAACATTGCTTCATTGAATTCTCCATACATGGATTTAGAGTGGTTACCTTTGGCATACAGGGACTTTCAGATCAAGGATATGATGGGCCTCAAGTCCCACCTCAAAACTGTGTGTCAATTCAGAAACAATCATAGAAACAACACTGATATCCTAGGAATTTGGCAATCTAGTATGCCCATCTACTACCTCCCATCAGTCAATGTGCTGCCTAACTTCATTCATCTGTGTCATGCAAAATATGACCCCACACAGAGAGCAATCCTCACTCCAGATGGGTCTGTGTTGTTCTACATCACTCCTCAATCCATAAATGAAATGCTGAACTTTGAGCCACCACAGCCTTTGGTTCCTCTTACAATGAAGCACTTGCTTGATAAGGGTGCAAAGCTCTCTAGTTCAGAAATATCAAGGGTAGGTCAGTTATTCATGGAGCCACAGTGCCAGGCCAATCATCCTCCACCCTATCATCAAGTCCCATTCAATGAAATAGGTAGACTCGTGGTAGATATGATTTCCTACATTCTAGGATGCAAGACAGGAGAATTTGTGGATGAAACTGTGTTTCTGCTATTAACCATGTTCACTCTAGGACAACCCCCTGCTATCATGTATGACTATGCCACCTTCATAGCAAGCAAAATACATGAGCAATTCATGATGATGGAGAGAGAAAGAGTGTTTAAGTATACCTCCTACATTTACCATCTGTTGCTGTACTATCACCCTGATAGTTTCAAAGTTCCTCTCAAGAGACTGGACTCAAAAGGAGAGAGAAGATATGTTATCTTCTAGACCTCAGTCTTCCATGAAGTCCACCTCTCTACCTACACATATTGTGAGTTTGTGGACATGTTCATCTACCCAGCCACTTGCCTACTGATGATGACTCCTCCTGGTAGGCTCACTCCTGAAATGCAAAGAATCTTACATCTTTCAAAGGGCTACAACATTGGTGATTGGTACTTCTACCAAAACCACACAGTGATCAGAATTTATGGGTGTGAGTTGCCTCCCTATAAGCTGCCCAGATATGTCCCAATGAGACTTTTTGCCTTGGAATATTTCAGGCAATTCAGTAGTGCAAATTTGACTCATTTCCATGGGAAAAACAAGAAAGCACAGCTTAAAATCAGACATCAATTGGGTCCTTTCATTTTTAATAAAAGGGAAGAAGCCTGGAAGGATGCAGAAAATATACTAAGCGAAGAGCTCATGCTGAAACAAAGCTTCTTTTGGGCACCATATGACCCTGAACACTTCATAAGCCTTAGAATAATCAAACACAGCCTTTCAGGATATGTGCACCAGCCAATCCCCCACATTGAACAATATGCTAATCGAAAAGAATGGATAGAGGGCACATTAGATGATGAAGAGCTTACTGAAGAAGAAAGATTAGAAAAAGATTTGAAAGAACATGAGAAAAGAATTGACCTGGGATATTTTGCACAGGTCAACTTCACACAACCTCAACATATTGGAGCAAGCACATCAGTTGCTGCACCTCCGCAACAGCAAGCTAAAGAAGCCATTTCACCTGCAGGGAATGGCAAAGAAATTGAGCATTCAGAACATCAAAGTACAATGGAAGAGAAACCATCCACAAATCAGGAAAAGGGTCAAGAACAAGGCCCTTCCACGCAACAAAAGGCAACCAAGATTCCTGTATTGCAAACCCCTCATAATGAGGAAAGAGCTAAAAAGAGGGACAGAATGGAAGAAACACCTACAGGGGCATCCACAGACCAGCAAGGTGAGAAAAGACAGAGGCTAAACCCTTATTCCAAGGAGGAAATTACTGAAGAAACCACAGGCAATATTAGAGGTGAGGGAACTTTTGAACAAGAGATCCCTCCTATTTTGGAGACATCGGCCAGCTCCTTTCCGCAGGAGCAATAGAGACAACCAGGTGGGGAGGTTTCATCCTCCAAACAGCAGAACAGGTAGGGCTCGGATATCAAACGAGCATTCGCTGAGATCAAAGCTAGAAACAAGCCAATAAGGTTTCAGCTTTACAATCAATTGATGAGAATGGCACCAACAAATCAACAAAGGCTGATGGCAGCCTATGACATGCAAGCAGGGAAGATGACTCTTAGTCACTTTAGACCCACAGTACAACAGCCACAGTTAGCTGCAGACTATATTAGAACCAATCTGGAGGTCCTGGCCAAAGACATCCATCTAATAGACCAGATTGAGTTGCATAAACAGGCTGGAGAAATGGTATACTCCACCCTAGCAGATAAGGCTCTAATGGCCCATAGATTGCAAAATTATTTGTATAATACTTCTGCCCAACTAGAGCTGGAGAAAGCCTCCTCATTGGCCAAGGATAATAGGATAAAATCCTTGGAAGAGATCATTATAGAGTTGGGACATGATCTCAAGGATCCCAAAGGTGCACAGGCCTTGATCAGGAAAAAGGAAGAGGATATAGCAGCCTTGAGAAGACAATTAAAGCTGCCAGCTACCATACATCCTCAAACTACAAAGGTGGCACAACAACAGGAAGTAGAGGATGTGGTCAGCCTACTTATGAGGATGAATCAAAGGCCGTTGGACACAGAAAAAGCTTTAGAAGAGGCTCAACAAGGGAAACAGCCAGACTTGGCCCCTCAACCATCCCAAACAACTCCAATAATCACAGCTCCTCCTCCAACAGTCACTACATCAGCACCTCCCCTGGATCCAGCTTCAGCAGCAGGTGCCTCAACTTCGGCAACGACTACAACAATAGCAATACAAGAGGCGAGCTTGAGCATGGAATCTATGATGAAAGAAATTAAGGCTTTGGAATTACAAATGGCAGAAATGAAGGAGACTAAGGAAAAAATAGCCAAAATTGAGGCTAGTTATGACAAATCAAAGATGATTGTTGCCAAGAAGACCAGGGAAGTGAAGGCTTTAGAGAACAAAATAAAGGCCTTGGATAAGGACCTCACTCTCAATAGAACCCTGACTGAAATAAAGACAATTTTGTGGGATAAGATTGGCAAAGATATTGTTGATCAATGGACAACAATACAAACTATTTTTGACTAGATTGAATTAATGGGGGTAGCTCAATATGAAACTCAAAAGGCCAGAGCATTATTGGCAGATAAGCATAAGCAAGCCAATCAATTGATTCATTTTTTGGATACTCGTACTGGTGAGCAGCTAGCAGCTCTAAACATTCAGAACAGGATAGAGACTATTGTAAGAGTCAAGAAGGTGCTGACCATGAGAAATTTTGTTCAAACTATAGAAAGAAAATTTCAAGAAATGCAGACAGAGGTAAATGCCTTCAGACAGAAAATTTCAGCATTATAGAGCAAAGGTTTACCCAGCCTGGTCACTAGCACTGGGAGGATGTTAAAACAGGAACAATATGCACACAGGCTAAATACTTATGTGCAAAATCAGATTACAACATCATCAAGTGGCTCAGAAGAGACAATGCCTCCCTCTGGACAAAGTTTGTATCATAAACTGGAAGACTTGTTTTACATTGAGCATGAGATAGCACATCTCTTTCCAGTCTGGCCAAATTATTACACATACACTGAAGCTGATGAGACATTATTTAAAATGAGAAAGCCTCAATTACCAACAGATCAGTGGTGGCAAAGCCTGCTTGAGATCTTAAAGTAGTTTTGATTCTCTTCTTGTAAATTGTCTGCATAACAAGTGAATTTCATTATATGGCTATGCTATCGGAAAATCAAATCGACAGCGGATGGAATTAGCGCTAAAAGCATTCAAACAAACTCAGGCACAGGTGGCAAAAGATAGCACGCCAGGAATGCACATCAGGGAAATGGTCATCAGCCAACTATCAGAGTCAAAAAGTCAAACAACAAACAGGACACCTACGACAGCCAGTAAAGCACATTTATTTCCTCAATTATTGCTACGCGGTTTTTTTCCACATTAATTATTGCTTCTGTCAGAGTAGATGGATAAAGTTATGTCCAGATATTTCCCTACGAGATATTTTGTAAGCCTCTATAAATACTTGCTAAAGAGATGTATTATTGTTGGCTGGTGAATATCATTCTAGACCTATGCTGTATGTTTATGAGAACTCTTCATAAATAAAAATTGCTGGAATGCTTTGTTGGTGAACTTACTGGTTGTGGAATCGATGGAAAAAGGATATATTTTAGAATTCTCGTGTTAATACATGGATCAATAAGTCTTATTTACTCTTATTTTACTGTATTTGGGTCTTACTTATCATCTAAATATCATGTTCTAAGTTACAGGAAAGAAGGATAACCCAGAATTTACTTTGCTATACTCTGTGTTCAATTCATGTAATTTTTTTATGTTTTCCATAGGACTAGCACAAGCAAGAATTCTTGACTGCTCTTGTCTCCCTGGTTCTTTCACTCTAAATATCATCAAGGAATTCTTAACTGCTCCCTGATAATGTTTATATAATTTCCCTCTGTCAACAAAATGAAAGATTCTTGATTACCTTTCATTCCTTGACTTCATTTCATCTTATTTCAGCTTTAGAGTTGTTCTATGTTTAACTTTCTTGCTCTGTAATTATCTTATTGTCAAAGAAACCATCCCAGAGGTTCATTTCCATTAGACTCCATCAACCCAATAGTCTGAACTTCCCTCAACCAAATGCCTTGTTCTACTGAATGTCATCTTCCAAACACCAAAAAAAACTTGTACCTAATAACTCGCCTAATATCCAATCAAACAAATCTAAATCACAAAGAGAGAGCCCTCTCTAGTTGCAGATTGGCTAGGATCTGCAGCTGAAAGATTGGTTAGTGGTTACCTCGGCCTATTCCTTCCTGGAGCTAGAGAACAACCTGAGTGATAACATTATTGGCGACTCCACTGGGGACTTCTGAATCAAGAAAAGGTTAGTTTCCCTGCTTTAAACATATTCAAGCAAAAATACCGAAAATAGACTTAGACGCTGGCTCCAAAAAAGAAAACTCGTTACACCAGATCCAATCTACACCCTGATCCCCCAACTATCTTTGAAAACCCTAACCTAATCCCAAAAACCCTGAGGAGACAGGAAAGCTTACAAACTGCCAATTCAGACTTTGAGATACTTCATCAAAACCTTATGCAATCTGAATTTTCTCCTGGAAGAGTTACTGTTCCTTCTGTCAATACTAAAGCCTCTCCAAGTTCTTCATCCACACCTCAAAGTATACTTTCCACTCCCCCATCCACCACCCATATTTCCACTCCTATCCCCCTTGTTCCAACCCTCTTATTTCTTCCTGCTGTCCCGTTCACCCCTCTAAATATGGCCAACCGTTATGCCCCTTTGCATCTACCTGCCAATCCAGGGCTATGCCCCAGGATTATCAAAGCAAGATCACCTATTTTGATGGTGCTAGTTCCTATACAGCTCAACAGCACACTAATAAAATGGAATATTATTTTGAGAACTATGAAATTGATGATGATGATGTGATAATGAAAATCTTTGTCCAAAGCCTAACTAGTGATGTGAGGACATGGTTTAGGACACTCACTGAAAACTCTATAGCCAACCCTGAGGTCCTATATCAAGCTTTTTTGAATAGATGGGAAAAGAAGAAAGACCCTTTACACATTTTAACTGAATATGACAATTTAAAAAGGGGCCCACAAGAGACCGTTCAAGACTATTGTGCAAGGTTCAATAATGTCTATAGTGCCATTCCTCAGAACCTTAGACCTCCTCCTGATTTAGCCTTGATCAAATTCCCTAGTGGATTTGATTCAGACATGGCACATCAGCTGAGGGAAAGAGCCCCATTAAGCCTAGCAGACATGCAGAATGTAGCTGTTAGTGTAGAAGCAAACTTGATTGCCAAATGAAACCGGGATAGTACTGAAAGAAGAACAACATTCAAAGAAGAACCTTTAGCATTTGAGTAGAAACTAGATGCCATCATCAAAGGGATGGATAGATTGGGAGATAGGGTAGATACCATTGAGAGAAAATCATCTTGGGAGGGTCAAACAAGTAACACAACCGGGAATCCAAATTTTAGAAAAAATCAAAACCCTACTGCTGGAAGGACTGGCCTTGATCAGAACATTAGACCCCCATTTCAAGAGAATTATGCGGAGGCCTCAACCTCTAGTGAACCGACAGAGGACCCTCACATCAACTTAATGGGTTTAGATAGCGAACAACAAATTTTCCTAACACAAGATGACCAAGAAGCCCATAACATCAATCAATTCCAAACCAAGTCTGGAGAGTCATTTGATTTTAGGGAAGGGTATGATGTAGCAGTCTATGAGGTCCATAAACAGTACAAATTGAGAAGCAGAACCATAGATGTGCCTCAACCTGCCAAGCTGAAGGATACCAAGTAGCCGAAGAAAACAATAGAAAAAGTTGTCCGGACAGAACCCTCTGATAAAACAGACCCAGAGGAAGTCACTATGGAAGATGTATCAGACTTACAACCTTCAAGCAACCAGTCATACACATCCCATTCTTCAAAATAAAATTTGAATCACCCTCTTGAAAGTAATTTCAAATCATATGTACTTCATAACATCACTCATAATCAAGAGAAGATCACTGAAAATTCAACTGAACATGAAAATTCTGTTGTCCATAATGTAAAGATTCAGATAGAAAAACCTTTTAACTTAGAAACAGAAATTGGCAAGTTGAAAATAGCTATTCCTCTCTCTGAATTGGCCAAACATGAGGTGTACAGACAACAAATTAACAGATCACTTCAAATATCTGAAACTAGGGATGCAGTCAATGTCCTAGATGATCAACCAGAACTATTTTTTGGTCCTGAAGTCAATGGCAAGATAGTGGATGGTGGAGTTCCTCCATTCTATGTGAGCTTAAACATTCATGACAAAGTGTTACATAATGCAATGTTTGATTCAGGTGCTTCCCATAATCTAATGCCTAAGTCAGTAATGGAAAAGCTAGACCTAGATATCACAAGGCCATACGAGGATTTGTTCTCATTTGGTTCCAGCCAAGTCAGGTGTCTAGGCCTAATCAAAGATCTTTGTGTATCCTTAGTCCAATATCCAGCCAAAACAGTCTTGATGGATGTGGTGGTAGCTGATATCCCACCTAAATATGGTATGCTATTATCTAGATCTTGGGGTGCAAAACTTCAAGGATCTTTGCAACTAGATATGTCATATGCCACCATTTCAGTATTTGGCCATCCAAAGAGATTGTACTGGGAAACATTGATGAAATATGTGGTTAGTAGTTAGGAGAAGTGTCATGCGGAAATAGTTATTTTTGCGGACAAACCTAACCTCCCTAGGAGTCTAAGACTCTCTAGTGACAAACAAGACAAACAAGAGCAATCCTTCTCTAAACATACATTATTCTATGAGAAACCAAGTGTTGTTCAATCCTACCTCAAATCCAACGCTTGTCGTAGCAGTCCAGCCTTGCTGATCCAGATGAGCTCCTCCTTCACTTTAAGACCTGCATACACTAACAGTCAAACGATTACATAACACCTGAATATTTCATAAAACAAAGCATATTCATCATATAGACCAAGGAGTACATGAAATAATTCATTAACAACAAATCATTGATAAGAATGGACTTATTTGTATTAAGGAAACAAAAAAGGAACCATTACAACCTGAGCCTTGGTGTTGTGCAAGCTCCTCCCAGGGTCCAACAAGAGATTTCCTCTACTTTGACAAGCTCACCCACTCCCAATATGGCAACAAGGAAGGATAGTGATCTCTCCTCACAAGTCAACAATGGAAGTCCTAATTCCAGCAGCATTTACCCTTTAGAATGTTCAGCTTTCAACCTCCCCTCCTTTGGCCCAAGGCCTGTATTTATAGTATTCTAGAGGAAGTTATTCAGTTCCAACATCAATGGGATACTCCCTCTTTTGGATGGGGTAGCTCCTCTCTTGATGGGATAAGTTCCTCTATCATAGGGATGCATGAACCATCTGGAGGCGCTCAATACACGTCAAACACTCTTCTAGAAGGCTCTAGAAGTGACCACAAGTAACTTTTTAAAGATGAAACTCGCGCCTTTTGACCTTTACAGGTGTACGCACCCATCCTTTGGCTTACAGAGCATACAAGTACGCAGGTACAGTGTGTTTGGAGTGCGTACACGCAGGCAAGGTAGAGAGAACCTGCGTACCCAGAGATAAACATGTTTTTAAGTGACTTTCTCTCTTTTTGAGGCTTGACATGAAGAGCAGAGATATGAGGCTTGACAAGGAGGATAATATGACTATTGATGGAGCCATATCAACTGCAGATAGTCATGGTGACAAATTTCAGTGTAACAGATTGCCCGCTAAAGTACGAAGCCTGTAATAGATAAGGGTGTTATATCATATAAGAAGGGTGAAGTGCTTTATCATTTTGAGGATCATCTTGTGGAGAGCCCAGTCAGAACCTGCAATTTTCACCAGAAAATACATGTATAAGATCATATCATCGCTGAGGTAGGCATTCCATACTCAGATCAAAACTTTAACTATTGGACTAACTACTTTGGTACAAGAATGATTTCATAATACATCATAATTATAGACTCGTGTAGACACAGTATGGACGCAGCCATCTGTTTATGATGGTCTACAATATAATGAATACAAACTCCTCGCAGCCTGGATGGTGGAAACTAGATCCAGGGTCTTCATCTCTACTTCCTGAATCGGTACGATTCTAGCCATGCGAATAAATGAGTCGATGTCGAACATGGTAGAAACCACTTGATTACCAGTCAATGAAGTAAACTGTTAACAAGCGTGAGAGAGACCACCGGTAATGTCAATGGTTCTCAAAGTACCCAGCACAATCCATAGATGTGAATGAATGAGTCGATGTCGAACATTTCATGGAATCCTTCGATCCCAAGTCAATGATGAAAACTGACGTCGAAGGCGAGAAACCTGCCATTGATGCATGCAGACTCCAAGGTACTGACGATTTCTAAGTCAACTCTCCAGATAATGTGTTGATGTCGATAGAAAGAGACCTGTCGCAGGCAAGCCCACAACACGAAATCATAGTTCAAGTTGAAGAAATGTTGTTGTAAGGACTGACTCAAGGATGACACAATGGATGATAGATATTTTGCGATTGAATGTTTTGTTTATAGACCTCTTGAGCACATAACGACACAACAGATGGTTTGGTGAGGAATGACTCAAAGTCCACTCCCATAACCCGGCTAAAGAATGTCAATGATTTGGTCAACTGTGAGGCAAGGGATTTCCAAACCCAGGTGAATGAACAAGTGTCATGTTCAAGAGTGGTAGTAAGGTTTTTCTGAGACAAAAGGATATCAGATAGGCTCATTCTTCTCACCTTTCCCCCACCATTTCTGGCAAGTACCTCTTTATTTTTTTTACAAGCTTGAGGAGGATAACATATGCTTGATTGTAAGCTCATCCTTCGGATGAGTCCAACTTAGTTTTTGATTCGAACCCTAAGAAGGAGTGGTCCGTTCCTATTTGTAATAGAACAGGTCCTTTAGTGTGAAATTTTAACGAGTCCAGTATAGGAGAAACTCGGCGTTTTTCAATTTTAGAGAGTCTGAAAAACTTAGAAGACTCCAGATTGGACTTTTTCGTAAATTTTGGTGTCTACTAAAGCCCGAAAAAGTATAAAATAATACCTAGGAGAACCGCTTGATCTTGCGTCCAAGGAGTACTTTCATGGTTTGTGTCTTTGACCTGAAAAGTAAAATGCGATCAAGGACACGTCGTTTTATTTCCAGTATCGAATTTGAAACAACAAAAATCCGTCAATCTTTTCCTGTTTTTACGGTCAGAAAAGGGCTATAAGGGGACCGTCTTTTAATTCTGTTTTAACGAGTGTAAAAGAAACGCTCGGCAATATTTTCATTTTTTAGGAGTCAGAAAAGGGCTTAAAAGATGACTCTGAAGTTTGGTTTGTGAAAAATGACAAGTTTCCCTGAAAATCCCTTCATCCTGCACAAAAACGACACATTACTCATACCTGTTTAAGATAGGCAAAAAATACATTGAAAAATGACCTTCCATGGTGAAAAATAAACAAATTTAATATTTATTTATCCAAAAAACCTATAAAAAGACCTTTTTACCATGTCATTTTACCATTTTACTGTTGAGGTAGAAAAAAGGGCTTTTGGCAAGAAACTTCCCGTGGACTTTGCGGAAAATCAAACCGTCGGAATCGAGCATCGTCACTTCCAGGTAATCCACAACATCCTCCTCTTCAATTTCAAATATCCGTTTAAGAATTTAATTTTAAGTTTTAGTTTGATTTTTTGGAGGCATAGGGGTTTTGGGATGCGCTCCTCGGGGTACGCAGGTGGCCCATGGTAACCTGCGTACCCCGACCTTTTTCTTTAAAGGAAAAAGGGTCGGGGTACGCAACCTACCTTCAGGCCAGGTGCGTACCCACGCTTTGTTCCTGAAGGCGGGGTGCGTACCCCGTGTAAAGCGCATCCCCAAACTCAAATCTCCAAATTTAACCATTAAAATTTGATTTTAAGTTTGCTAAGACTCTTTTTTATGGTGTGTAGGATACCCACCATGTTGGATTGGCGTGAAAGAGAGCATGAAGATGTTGATTCGGCCGCGTTGAATCATCAACCTACCATCGATGCATTGCGAGCATGTGGCTTGTACAAATACTGGGTCATACCCGACATGAGGGCCCAGGTGCCATTTCTGGAGTG